>CANXYI011733387.1:0-11270 GCA_948208565.1 Hura crepitans
CTATTTGCATCTCTTATGTTTTCCTTAGGCTGATCAAATCAAAATAATAGAAGACTCGACTCAAGCCTCACTCCTCGAGTCTCAAAAGATGAGGAGGAAGCTAATGGAATCTAGGGCCACTCTTTTTTTATTAGCCTAAGAGGAGCGAGTTGGGTACCACAAGGTAGGAGTCGCCACCCGACCGAGTCGAGAAATACCTTATAAGGCCAAAACTAAAGCGATTTAGAACCCTCCTCTTATTTATACCTCAAATTAATATAAAAATTCGAATTGAATTTATAATACTATTCCTTTTCTCAAGCAATGTTTTGTAATTAAAGTAAATCACATATTCACATATGAGAATTTACAAAATATATTTATAAAAAAATAAGTGGGTGCTCAGTATTAAATTATCATACATAAAATTGGGCAATTAATTATTTCGAGAACTTTGGTTCTTGTATGCCAATTTGGAAAAATGAATTTTATTGTAGTGACTTTTATTGAAATCGGGTGGTTAGTTTGAGAACTTTGGTTCTCGTATGCTAATTTGGAAAATTGGATTTTATTGTGGTAACTTTTATTTGGAAAAATGGTTTGAGAACTTTGGTTCTCTAATGTTAATTCTAGAAAACGGATGTAATTTTTATTAAGAAAGAATCAAAATTTATTTTATTAGAAATATACCAATTTATTGGGTAAAAATATGATTTGTTATTATTATTTCTTTTTAACGTGTAAAATCATTTTTCTACCTAATTCGGCATTCATGGAATATTTTGGGATTGAAATTGGAAGCATCATACATAAAATCAAGTGGTGGATTTAATTTGAGAACTTTGGTTCTCACATGTCAATTTTAAGAAAATGGATTTTTCTTTATTATGACTTTTATTAAGAAAAATCAAAACCCATTTTATTAATAAAACACCAATTAATTAAATAGAAATATTTTGGTTAATTTTCCATTTGCGTGAAAAATCATTTTTCTAATTATTACAGCATTCACAGAATATACAGGGAAATAATTCGACACTAAAAATATAATACAAGGCAATTACCTAAAATACATCCTAACTGAATAAATAAATAAAAATAAAATTACATTTTGGGATGCCTAAAATACAATCTAGTAAAAAATAGGCAATAATAAAAGAAATGAGCAGAAAAAATGCACAAAATACATAATAAAATAGACAACAGAAAATAACGAGTGTCGAAATATTACTTCATCAAGATTCAATGAGATAGCCAAAAATATAGCACACAAATTCCAAATAATCAAATAACTCGCATAACAACAACAGAAATAATATATTAGTATGCGAAACAAAAATAAACAAACAGACATAAATTAAATAAAAATAGACATTCACAAAAATATAAAATATTGCACAAATAAATTATCACATCTAATTGGTAGATGGATAACGCAAAAAAGAAGATTAAAAAAATAGCAAAAATATCAAAAATAATATATTTGTATGCGAAGCAAAAATAAAAGGATAGACAGAAATAAAATAAAAATAAATAGTCACAAAAATATAAAATATTGCCCAAATAAATTATCACACCTAACTGGTGGATGGAAAATACAAAGAGAAAAATAAAAATAGCAAAAATGACAAAAATAATATTTTTGTATGCGAAGCAAAAAATAAAAGGACAGACAGAAATAAAATAAAAATAGACAGTCACAAAAATATAAAATAGTGCCCAAATAAATTATCACATTTAACTAGAGGATAGATAATGCAAAGAGAAAAATAAAAACAACAAAAATGACAAAAATAATATGCTTGAATACGAAGCAAAAATAGGAGAATAGATAGAAATGAAAATAAAATGAGCAGTCCCATAAATGTAGAAAATATGACACAAATAAATTATCACATCTAACTGGTATATGGATAAAATTGAAAGAAAAAATGAAAAAATAGTATAAGAATGGGTCAGTTGACACATCGAATATATTTGTCTTTAGAAAGATCTCGATCATACTGAAAACGGTACTTGAATCTTCAGAAAAATCTAAAAAATGGAGTTGAAAAAGTGTTTTTTTTTTTGCCTTTTTTATGTATTTTCTCTCTCTAGAAAATTTTCTCTCTTTAAAATGACCAACCTTGGAAAAGGAAAAATCCATTTGGTATTTATACACGTTTCTCGAGATAGAAATAGGCATTTTAGCTTGAAAATGGCTATTTTTAACTCAAAATAGTCGTTTTGGATGTTCTGGGCCTAAACGACTGTTCTCCTCACAAAAATGTCCCTTTTGGTAACAAAAATGGCCGTTTTGGCCTTTTTAGGCCCAGAACAAGCATTTCCTATACAAAAACAGCCCGTTTTAGGCCAAAACGGCCATTTTGGCCCTCAAAACGGTCGTTCCCTTCTCAGAAACTGCTCGTACTTCTCCGAAACGGCCGTTTTCTCTTGCAAAATGGCCATTTTTTATTGATTTTATTATTTATTTTTAGGAAAAAGTTTTGAGATCTTCAGTTCGAACGTATAAAAATCCCCTTTTTTATGATTGTTGTCCTCTTCATCATTATTAGGCAAACCAAACCTAAGAGCCTTAGAGACCTAGTGTCTACAACTATATAAGCTGAGGCTGGACAGCTACCTCTACTATCTACAACCTATATATCGGAACACTGATACGCTGAGTATAAACTTAGTGGTGAATTTAATGTAATAACTTATGTCACATACAAAATCATGCAATAATCACACATCAAGTTAGTTATGTACAAATGCAAAACCAATTACATGCAACTCTATTATGTCTTAGTCTGTCTCATTATTTTAAAATAGGTGTCTCTCATAATTTAATTAAATTTGGTAGGTTACATTTAATACATACAATCGTATCATAGTTTCGTTACAGCCTTTATTATTGTAGTTATTTTCACCATTCTACTTTTGGCATCATTATGGTATTTTATTGTCATTTGCTAATTTAGGCCCATACTGAAAAGACTACACTTAAAGACACTAGATAGCAAGATCTAGACTATGTAGTGGCCCACATTTTGGATCTCGGTAGCTACACATACCCACATCTATTCAATAGCAAGGATTAGTACTGTGGGATCCGAATATAGGAGTGGTAAATGGCAGGGATTAGTCCTATTAGACCTCCTAACATCTATAGAGATAGTAGGGATTAGCCTTGTGGGACCTCCCAATATCCCAAGCATCATCTCATCTTAGGTGGATAATAAGGATTAGCCCCGTGGGACCTCTCAATATTTGCAAATAAAGTGGGTAGCAAGGATAAACCCATATGGACCTCCCAATATCTGGGTGTATAGGGTTTATCACAGAACCTAGCATGGCTACACCCACCATCTCAATCATATAAGCAACGGCCTAGGAGGACCAGAACCCCTAACAACTACTAACTTCCTAGTTGACAAGTTAACCCATTAAGTTGGTGTCTAACTGATATAGGCCAGTTACTATTGTTAATTTATTAACTTATTTATAGACTATTAATCTTTGCTTACGAGGTAATCATAATTCTGATAGTCACTTGCACATTTGCACATAGTTATCTTTTCCCTAGTTATAGGTCATTTTATGAGCCAATCATTATTCACTTGGTCATTTTCACTATCTTAACTCTCATGCCCTAATTCTTTAATTACTCATTCTCATTTCATCATTATTTCACATCATCATCATTACAATTCCCACATTCCCATGTTATTGCCATGGTCACTACTTAACATCACATTTACTTACATTGTCCCATCCAACCAACTTGTATATATGCATTGATGCTAACCATATTCTCTTTACTACCAATGACCACTTTTGGCACACTTGCATTCTTATCACACATTGTCACCTTTTTAGTCTTTACAATACATATTTACTACACATTATTTCTTTTCATCAATTTCACATAATAACCATATTTTATGTTCAATTTCTAGCCTACTTACACTTCCCACACATGCCATGCACACATGCATATTACATGGCCACCATACACATGATTCACCATTTTAAAAACACCCACACCCATATGCACATGCATTTCTTCCATGCAAATCATGCACATAGGCTTTATATTATTAGGCTAACATAGTCACAAAACCAATTTACATCAAACATGCATACATGCATAAAATCTAACACTTCTATACACACTCACATGCACACACATCATGACACACATCAATTACATTAAATTCACATACCTAGGGTGTGAGAACACCTTTTTTCACCACTTTACTCCTTCAAATGGCTTCCCTCTGCAATTCCTTTCCTTTGACCTTAACATACACAATTAGGGCTTAGAAAAATTCCCAAAAATTCTACATACCTCCAAATCAAAATCTATCAACCTGGTTATTCTTAGAACACTTAAAGCTACCTAAAACAAAAATAAAAAGTGAGATAAAACCACTTACACTCAAAAGTGACACTATTCACCCTTAGCTTATATCTCTCTTTCTAGCTTCTCTTTCTTAATTTTGTTACTTATAAAGGCTTCAAGGGATTATAAATGTTAAAAACCATATGAAATTTGATGAATTTGGGTGTGTAAGGAGATAGAAAAGGAAGAAAAATGGTGGAGAGTGGCTATGGAAGGTGGCATCAGGTTTGGGGTGGAGGGAGGAGGAAGAAAGGTTTTTGGCATATATGGCACTCCTACATGTGCTAACCCTTTTATATTAAGAAGGTAGATGGCTCGAATCACGCCACATGTCAATTCGATAGCCCATTTCAATTTGCTTTTTGTTTAAAATTCAAAATAATTTTTCTAGACCTTTAAAAATCATGATTTTAGTGCCATAAATCCTTAAAAATGTCTATTAAGGGTACCGTAAATTTTCAAGTCAAAATTCTAATGGCAATTAGGGTTACTATTCACTTGTGTAAATGAAAATTTCCAAATAAATGTCAAATGACCTTGGAATATTAAAATTCCTTCACTAATAGACTTATTGGAATTTTTGAGCTTTAGGGTATGGTATTTTTAGGTCTATCAAGGCATATCCTAAAGCTGTCCCAATACAAACTCATTTAAAGTCACTATTCACTATTTCTTGGTCTTAAATGATTTATTGGTTCTGCTAAAAGCTATAATTAATTTATTTTCTGGCCTGTCAAAGTTTTATAACCAGTAATCCCCTTTTTGACTATCACAGTAGGCCTCGGCTCCTCTAAAGTCACTATTCATACCTTGGAGGTACTATTCATGAAACAATATTTTACAGACATCACAAGTTGTTATTATTAGGTCATTTAATTATTATTGTTATCATCATCATCATCATCATCATCATCATCATCATCATCATCATCATCATCATTATCATTATTATTATTATTATAGTAAAATAATATTATGGGATAAATGAATGCATGTATTATAATATTAAAGGTATGCTACTACGCTATATGCTTAGCGCATTGTGTTTATCTCATGTGCAAGTTGGTAGCAAATGGTCCAGTTCCAGTAAAGGTTAAAGGCATCAAATGATTTATGGTTGATAGGGCATGCTATTATTTAGGATATGTATCGTTATGTCTGTGAATTTGATGTATGATGCATTTTTAATATCTGTAGCAAAAGAACATGTAATGGCAAAATAAATGTGAGTAGGTCTCATGCTTGATATCAAATGTTGTGCTATATGTCTTTGTTGTTCTAAAATGATAAATATTATCTTGACATGTTCAATTTAGAGACATAATAAGTATGTCTCATATAATAGAGATTACACATATATGAATTTGAGCATATGATATGAAAGTAACAAGAGAAATGATTGTGTATGTCATTCATGATATGTTAATATTAGTTAAATATGATATTTGATGATGAATGAAGTAGAGTTGAAATGTAAGAGAGTCATAGAAGTGTATTTTTATGGAATTTTAGTTTTTTGTAGTACCCTAATATGGCTATTATGTTGCTGAATTTTTTTTTTTGCATAATTACCACTATTAGAATAGGTTTTTTAAACCCAATAAAAGAATTTTAAACTGTGGTAACTTTGTTTTCAAACGTTAATAAATTGGAAATTTTTAACCCATATTTCTATATACTGTTATAATGTATTTATATGTTATAACATATGTTACAACATGTGTTGTAGCATTCCCTTATCATATCACATTGCATATTGGGTAAGAGGTGTTATATTTAGTGATATTAGAGCTTAGGTTTAGGTATTCATAGGCTTACATAATTGCATATGTATGATATTGTGTATATGAATAGGCATTCATTATAGGATTTCTGGGATGCTCATACAAATATGTTCACTTATCAACTAAGGTCTGTTATAATGCTTAACCTATAATGAAAGTAAAGTTATAAGTTATATAGAATAGATAGGTTAGAATAGATTATCAGTATAAAGATTGAAACAACCTTATACCCAACTGATAAATTGGTTCAGGTATCGAATGCCACATTACCTATTCGATTACTTCTAGTCTTCCCGTATACTTTATTTAGATATTACATGAAATCATTCTATTTTAAAATCACATATTTCTTTATTATTAATAGAACTTTCATTTACAAATTTTTGTTCTTAACTAATATATATAGAAACTATTATTCATATGCATATGCATTATATAATACTTATATACCCATTAATGAAAAAAACATTTCAACAAATAGAATGCTTGTGGTGGACTTCTCTTAATGCTTGTGGTGGACTTCTCTTACCTATATCTTTAGTCCATTCGCTTTAGTTATCATTAGGACCCAATCTACTACCTTGTCTGCCTTAATCCATCACCTATGCATTAGCAAGGAAGCCAATACGCTGAGCATAATTACTTAGTGGTGTATTATAATATTATAAAACTTGCAAATTTGATTATTATTATTAAACTCTGTATCAATAATTCTTAGCATGATTCCTTAATTGTCTATTCATTTTCCTTATGTCTATTGTCATGCATGTGTAAAAGTTATTGAAATGATTATTGTTGTTCTTGTAACTCAGTATTTTATGTCTCAACTCTATTGTCTTTTTTTTTCATTAGGACAAACTCAAGTTAACTCTTTCTTTATTCTTTACTTTCCTATTGCATATAGTTTCTCTTTTTATATTTATCCCTTACTTTCTTTCCATATCTTTAATAGCTATTTACACAATAGTTCTATTATTTACTGTCACATATCTTATGTTTCAAAATTATATACCTTTTGATAATTAACATGTATTCAATACATTATACTACACTTTATCCTCTCTAGTCCACTACATATATACTCTTATCTTTCTTTTACACATAACTATAGTTTTTATGCTTCCTTTCTCTAATCAAGAATGTGTATCCCTTTTTATTTTTAGATTGCATAGGTTTCCTCTTCTCATTTATATATATGTATTTGTATATTGATACTTAATTATTTGAGTTCTTTCTTAATGTGTCCCTAATAACCATCATATATTCAGCCTCTTTATACATAACATTTATGACAAATTATAACAATATATTAATATTAGAATCCATTATATGTAATTCATATCAATACATTTTCCACAATATCCAATTTAAAATCTATAATGCCAATAATGATGTATTGATTATCTTTAACATTGTCATTTATTCATCTTAGCCCACATTTGACAAATATAATCTTAATACTAGATAACAAGAGGTATCAGTTGTGCAATGGTCTACATTTTAGACCTCACTAGTGGCTATACCGGCATGAGTATATGCACAGTGGCCTTATAGACCTCATAAATAGCTGCACTAGCATAAATATATTTGCAGTGGCCTTATGGACCCACTAGTAGTTGCATTAATATGAATATGTGCAGTGGCCCTATAAACCTCAACAGTGGTTGCACCTGCATGAATGTGTGCAGCAGCCCTATATACCTCAATGGCGATTGAACGTGTATGAAATACACACACACACACATATAGATACACATAATGGCCCTTTCTCAAACCTCAATGGCTACTACACTAGCATGGTAAGAGGCATCGAAGTATCCTAATAGCTACTAAACTCCCTAGTTGATTGGTCAACCTATCCAATCTATGTTGTCCAACTCATATGGGCTATTATCCATTCTCGTTAAATTTCATTTCACTTTCCAATCATTTTTATATTGTTAACATCATTAGAAATCAAAGTACATTCACATTGAATCCTAAAATTACACTTCAGTCACATATTTGTACTGTCAAAATTTTCATAGTTTATAATCATGACTTGTCCACTTGTATTAATTATGAAAATATTCATATTCGAGTTTACATCTCGTTCAAATTATTCGTAAAACATCTATCATCATTGTGTTTTGTTATTTATATTTCATAATTTAGGACTTTCCTTATTTGAGTACTTGTTTATAAGACCTTAATTTAATTTTCTTTAAGCTTCTTATATAATCTTATAATTTCATCCTTTATTTAACTACATGTTATTTTGCATTACTCATGTTGCTTATATATAAATTAAATGGGTGTATTCAATTAAGATTTTAATAGACTTTTTCTAAACAACTTTTAATCATGAATTTAAAAGACTTTAATAGACTTTTAAAATATGAATGACTTTAATAGACAATCTAAAAAAGTATAAATGACTTTAAATAACTTTTATTAAATGACTTTTACAGATTTTGAATGACTTTTATAAACTTTTTATTTTTATTACTAAAATTTATAAATATTTTATCTATTTATTTTTACTACTCAAATTACTTTTTAGTTGATTTTAAAGTGATCTAATTAGATATCAAGTTCAATCTAATTAGATATCAAGTTTAACATCTTACAAAATAAAAAAATGAATATAATTTAAATCTAACTCAATTTTGTTTCTATTATTAATTAAATATAATTTCAAAATAACATATAAAGTTTGAGTCAATTTTTACTTAAAACCATATCATTTTAGATTTAGCAATTAGATCTCTAAAGTTTATATGGCATTTCAATTAAACTCCTCTATTTATTTTTCTATTAAAATTGTTAAAAATTTCAATTTTTATAAAAAATTATTTTTAATTTTTATTCAATAATTAGTGTAATTAAGGATCAATAATAAATTTTATGATTTTATTAAATAAATTAAATAACTTTCTTTTTATTTATTTGTATATAGCCTATAGTTAATTATATAATAAAAGAATTATTTAATTTTATCAAAATATAATAGAAAATATACAATATTTATTTTTTTATTTTATTTAATAATTAAAATAATTATAGATTGATAGTAAATTTTTATCCTTTTATTAATTAAAAGTTGAGTAATTTTCTTTAAATTTTCTCATATAACTATTTTTAATTATTCAATAAAAGAAATATTTAATTTTATAAGAATATAATAAATAAATAAATAAATATACAATATTTATTTTTCAATTTAATTGAGTGATTTTTCTTAGATTAATTTATTAAAATTTTGACTATACGGATCAAAATCTAAATAATATGTTATTTTTATATTTTAATGAGTTCAATTTTTTTAAATGAGATAAAATAATTTTTAAGCTTTATATATTTTTTATTTGAGTGAATCTAGTTTGC
Organism: Hura crepitans; assembly: GCA_948208565.1. Classification (NCBI taxonomy): domain Eukaryota; kingdom Viridiplantae; phylum Streptophyta; class Magnoliopsida; order Malpighiales; family Euphorbiaceae; genus Hura; species Hura crepitans. Next base: position 9,517 of record CANXYI011733387.1, read on the forward strand.
CAACCAATAATATCAATTTTAAAGGCAATAACAAAATCAATTTTAGAAATGATTATAAAGAAGAATTCTAAACTTTTGAACCACTGTTCTTTTCTTTTAATGAAAAGTCAATGAGTGAAAGTTTGTGAGTTGAGTGAAAGATAAATATAAGGTTAAATGTAAAAAAATTTAACTAAAAAATCTTTAAAAATTCATAAAAGTTATTATACTTAAAAAGTAAAGTCAAAATTAAATACATGTAAGCTTTTTAAACTTTTAAAAAGTTGTAATTAAATACCTTAAACCTTTTAAAAAAATTTAAAAGTTTTGATTAAATACTTCTAAACTTTTAAAATATTTTGAGAGTTTTAATTGAATACACACAAAATTTTTTAAAAAGTAAAAATTTTTAAAAGTTATGATTAAATATACCCTTATTAAATTGTCCCTCTAATATCCTTATATCTTTATATTGCTGATCTTTTATTTTTATAAATATCCTCCTTTCATAATGCCTAATTATTTAATTTATAATCTTTCTTTATTTTGATTGCACTTGCAATTTCTATGTGTCTTTATTATCATTAATATAGGATTGGTAACAATTACATATTTTCATTTTGTTTAATTAAACTTATAATTCCCTTCCCTTTTGTAATTAATCTCACTTTGATTCTTTTTAAATAATTTTCATATACCTTATCTTATTTAAATTTATAATAGAATTTATTTACTTCATTCTCTTTTCTTTCTTTTATTTTTATTCATTTATGCAAAATGCTTTCAAGTTACATATGTACATGTACTTAGTGCTTTATTTTATTTTCCTATAATTAATTTCTTTTTCTTAAATCGAATTGTATATTTGCACACATATATTCATATATCTATTTCCTTTATTCTATTAATTAATTGTCTCTATAATTTTTCTTTATTCAAAACACTCAATTGTTTCTTTTATAAACCTTTCCTTATTTAGGATTTGATTTCTAATTCCACTTGTATATATATATATATATATATATATATATCTTTATTTTATTCAATTAATCCATATAATTTCCTTTCTTACATATTTAATCTCATTTTAGTTATTACTAATTAATTCCATATACCCTATCTCAACCTAAGTTTCTAAAAATAATTTATTTAAATCATTTTTTCCTTTCTTTGATATTATTATTACTATATCAAATTCTTGTTCATCTACTTGTATACATATACTTTATATTTTCCTTTATTTTCACATTAATTCAATTTATTTTATTTAAATATAACTATTCACTTGTACATATATATTTATATATTTAAGTATCTATTTCTTAAAGCATTTACCTTATTTTAATTCATTTTATAATAATTTTCCCAAGCCCTTATTTTTCTTATATGATTTTCCTTTATTTAAGTTATTAATTTTCCAAGCATTCTATTTATTTTTTATTTTATTTACTTTAATCTAATTGACAATTTTCACACTAGTCAAATGTTTCCATATACTTATATTTCTTATTATGTATAAATTTTTTTCTTATCGTATACATTACATTATTTTCTTAATTATACAATTAATTCCTATTTATAACAATATACATTTCTATGTCTCACATTAACCTAAATTGGTTATATATATATATATATATATATATATATATATATATATATATATATATATATATATAAAAAAAAAATATATATGAAAATTATGAAATTAGAGAGATCAAATAAAAAAAAATATTAAGATATATTAAGACGAAAAAAAAATAAAGGGAGAGGGA
>CANXYI011733983.1:0-12492 GCA_948208565.1 Hura crepitans
CTAGCGGGTGAATAGTGCCAAAAAGTCAACTATTGAATTTAGACTTGAAATTTTACGTGGGCCCTAGTTATATTAATCGAGAATTTTTAAAACTAAAATGATAATTTTTGCAGGCCAAAAGAATTTTTTGTGACTTTCTAAAGCTAAAAGTGACATAAAATGAATTTTAACCATTAGATTGCCATGTGGGCCAATCCTATGCAACCAACCCATCATCCTTAAAGGTGTTACACATGTGAACCACCTCACATGTGTAAAAATCATCTTCAACCTCTTACACTAAGAGAAGCCGATGCCAACTAACATGGTTACCCTATAAAAATTCTTTACTTCTCTTTCCTCTCTCCTCTGAACTTCATAAATAGTATAGAAAAATAAACCTCCATCATTCCTAGGTGTCAATTCCACCATGAAATTTAAGGAAAAGAGCTCAATTTGGGAGATTCACCACTTAGGTGAATAGTGACCAAAGTGTGTGTAAGTGGTCCAATTCCATTTTTTATTTTTGATATAGGTGGATTAGATCATTCTAAGAATTCATATAGTTTTATATTTCAATTTGGAGCTCTAGTTGACTTTTGAGAATTTTTCTAAGACAAAAATTGTGCATGTTTAAGGGTGGCATATACAAGGGAGGAAACCCAAAGAGACAAAGACAAAAGTGGTAGAGAAAAGGGTGTTCTCACACCTTAGGTATGTGGAATAAGTTAAATTTGATATTTCACATGTGCATGTTGAGTTTTATGTGTAAACCTTGTATGGATGTGTGTAATCTTAGGTGTATGTATGGCATTGTGGTAAAATTAGGTTATATTGGTGTTTTTGGTATGGAATTAATAAGAATGGCATATTGATTTGGTATGGAAAATAGGTGTAGGTGAGTAGACTTCTTATGGCCAAATTGGGTAACTTAGGGTTTATGGTATATGGAAATATGATTGTGGCATGTTACATGAAGAAATAATAAGCTTATGACATTTGAATATGGCAAAATAGAAGTTAAAATGTATAAGTATAAAATGTATGGAAAAATGATAAGAAATTGTGCATTGTGAGATGTGTATGGTGTATAAGTGAATATGTAAAGAAAGTATGGAAAATTGAACTTGGTATGTGTTGGTATGAGAAAGGCTTAAAATGCAAAAATGATTAAATGAATAGTGCCAGTTGTGGAAACTGACCATATAATAGTAACTTTGCGATAGTGGGCAAAGTTATGGAAAATTGTGTGCCTTTTGTCATAACATATAACTTAATGTAAAAATTGGACTTGTGAATTAAAGATGTCAAGATTTACAATCTAAGTCCGTTATTGGCCCATTAGTTAAACACCCACTAGATGGGTTGACCAGTCAACTAGGGAGTTAGCAGTTGTTAGGTAGCTTGAACATTCTAAGGCCATTGTTGTATGTTAAGTGTGGCGAGTGTAGCTACCGAGGTTCTGACATGAACCCTGCACAGTAGGGTATTAGAAGGTCCACCTGGATTGATCCCTACTACCCAGTTGTTTATTTGTGGATATTGGGAGGTCCTACAGGGCTGATCCTTACTATCCACCCTTGGTGATGTTGATATGAGTTATAGATATTGAGAGGTCTATAGACTGATACTTACTATTGGGTGAGGTAGCTATAGCTACCTAAGTCCTAAAAGTGGGCCACTGTAAAGGATAGTCTCACTATCTGGTGTCTTAAAGAGTTGTTTATCTATCATGGGCCTTTAATAATAATAACACTAATTAATAAGATATTTGAATAATAGAACATGAAAATACTTTAGACATAGAAGAGTTATGATGAACATGAATGTACCCTAAATGTTGCATGTTGCTTGTATGTATGATCAACATATTTTATTTAGCTTATTCCACCACTGAGTTTTATAGTTAGTGTGTTGATGTTCCGATGCATAAGATGTAGACAGAGCGATGGTCAGCACTAGACATCATCAGTGTAGCTGCTATTGAGTCTTTTGGTACCTTTTGTTTTCTTTTTGAGTTTTGTATAAACACACTCATGTATATAGAGTCATTGTGGGTTATGGGATGCCTATTAATTGAACTTGGCATATATGTACAGTTTTGTATGGCAATGACAATCTATTTATGCATGATTGTGTACTGATGGGTCTATGACCTTGTGATCTATGAAATATGTATGTTGTTAATGATTCTTGTGATCTGGAGGACCAGAGGGTCCAGAAGGGGGATATAATTGAAAAATGAATTTAGAAGTGTTTTTCTCTGTAGGTTTGTTTGGGGTGTGTTGCCCGGCTACCTTATTTTTTAAAATTGTCTGATAGTGTCATTTAAGAGTTTTTAATAGATGGAAATAAGTAGTACTAAAGGGATAAATAATTAGAAATGGAATAAGGGCATATTGGGTTAAACTTGGTTAAACTTGGGTAGAAGTTAAATGAAAGGCCCTTGGAAAAATTTGAGGATGGGTGACCTTAGCGAGAAGTAGCACACTTTGCCTGTTTCAGGTAGAAATGGGTAGGGGGTGTTACATTTAGTGGTATCAGAGCAAGTTTAGGCATTCTTAAGCATCTTATACATGAGTACATGAGTTTAGGGTGTTGTCCTGAGTCAAGCTACATTGTCTAATGCTGATGATTATATTTGATATAGTTATATACGATGAGTGAGCGGACCCTGCCTGAGCTAGGGGAAGAGGTGGCTAATCATGCACCGACTACTATCTATGGACCAATGGTGAGTCTAGCCACTCTATAGCCAAGTGATGCTGCCCACCATCCACCACCATAGCCTCAGGCATAGGCCTCACCTGCATTGCTATAGTAGATCATAGATTTGCTGAGACATATTGCAGCACCAACACTAGCACCAACTCTAGTGCCAATTGTTGTTGCTCCTCCACCTCCACTAGCTCCTCAAGTCCCATATAAGACATATTTGGAGATGGTCAAAAAGATAGGAGCTGTGGATTTCCTTAGTCCAGGGAGGATGATGTAGCAAAGGTAGAGTATTGGCTAGAGAGGACCACTAGAATATTAGAGGAATTAGAGTGCCCCGAGGGAGAATACTTGAGATGTGCTACATCTCTACTTCAAGAAGAAGCTTACCACTAGTAGGAGAGGTTGAAAAGGAGAAGAACAACTACTAAGTTGACTTGGGACTTCGTTCTAAATTAATTCAAGAAGTAGTATATCCATGACTCCTATAGAGATAAGAAGAGACATGAGTTCTTCGACCTGAAGTAGGGTAGGAGGTTAATTTTGGAGTACAAGAAAGACTTTGACTATTTAAGATGGTATACAGCTGAGTTCTTATCAGATGATGAAGAGAAGTGCAAAAGATTTAAGAAGGGCCTCAACATGGAGATTAGAATGCAGATCTCGACCTCGAAGATCCAAGATTTCTCTGAGTTGGTTGCAGCGGCCTGTGATATGGAAGAAATGTTGCAGGAGAAGAGGGAATTGATTCAAAGGAAGAGGCCTTTCACAGCAGGCCAGACCAGTTTAGCTCCAGGTAGGAGCAAGAAGCTAAGGGACTTTTAGCAGGGTCAATAGTCCTAGAGGCAGCACGGCTAATAGTCATAAAGATAGAACCTTTCACAGAGGACTAGTCAGGAGTATTCTTCTAGACCTCGACCACCTCAATCATAGTAGGCTTCTAGTGCCCCTGTGTCTACTGCCAAGAGTGCACCACCAATGTGTGAAAGCTTCCAGAGGACGCACTTAGGCCAGTGTTGGCAGTACATGAGAGGTAAATGTTTTATCTGTAGAGCTCGAGACAATTACTAAAGGGAATGCCCTCAGACGCCAGTAGAGGCTATTTAGACATAGGCCTTAGTTGCAGCTACAGCTGGTAGACCTCTAAGACCACTGAGATAGGAGCAGGCTACCACCAGTTAGAGGGGCAGAAGTGAAGCGAGAGCTTTGGCATGATAGTATGCCATTCGTGCTTGAGAGGAAGCAGAGGCTCTAGACATCATAATTGGTACATTTTCTTTATTCATGCCTTTATACTAGCTTTGATAGATCTTAGATCCACACACTCATATATTTACACCACACACTTATAAATTTACACCACACAAGCATGAGATAGAGGCCTTGAACCAGAACCTATAGATATAGATATTCAAGTGAGCAACTCGATAGGTCGGAGTGTGACAGTGAACACTGTGTATGGGCACTATCCTTCGATGATACATGACCAGACTTTCCTAACAGATCTAATAATGTTACCCTTCTATCAGATTAATGTCATACTAGGTATGGACTGGCTGTTAGAGCACTAAATAGTTATTGATTGTGAGAAGAAAAGGTTGAGTCTTTAGACCCTAGATGGGCAAAAGGTGATTGTTGTGGGTAACAAAGACTCCCTACATAATGTGATTTTTACTATAATAGCTAGGAGACTCATTTGAAAGACTGTGAAGCTTTCTTAGCCTCTATCATTAATACCAGTATTTAGACCCCTAGCTTGGATTAGATACCTATTATGTCCAATTTCCCTGATGTGTTCCTAAATGAGTTGCTAGGATTGCCTCCCCATCGAGAGTTTGATTTTGAGATTGAGACTTATCATGGTGTGAACCCAGTCTCAATTGCTCTTTATAGGATTGCCTCAGTAGAACTAAAAGAATTGAAAGTGCAGTTGCAGGAGTTATTGGATAAAGGCTTCATCAGGCGTAGTATTTCTCCTTAAGGAGTTCCTATGTTATTTGTGAAGAAGAAGGATAGATCACTCTAGTTATGTATTGATTATAGGCAACTGAACAAGGTGACAGTTAAGAATAAATACCCATTGCCTAGGATTGATGATCTTTTTGATCAGTTACGGGGTGCCAGTGTTTTTTCCAAGATAGATTTGAGGTCAGGGTACCATTAGCTATGGATCAAGGAATACGGTATCTTTAAGACTGCATTTAGAACCAAATACAGGCATTATGAATTCTTAGTGATGTCATTTAGGCTCACTAATGCCCCGACAGCCTTCATGGACTTGATGAATAGAGTTTTTAAGCTATACTTGGATTAGTTCATGGTTGTATTTATTAACAACATCTTGGTATATTCCAAAACCTAGAAAGAACATGAACAGCACCTTCAGATTGTGTTGCAGACATTAAGAGAGGTAGCTATATGCCAAAATTAGCAAATATGAGTTCGAATTAGAAGAAGTGGCATTCTTAGGTCACATTGCCTCAGTTAAAGGTATTAGGGTAGACCTGAATAAGGTGAAAGAAGTGTTGGAATGGAATCCTCCTACGAATGTGACTGAGATATGGAGTTTCTTAAGATTGGCCAGTTACTACTGGAGGTTCATGAAAGGTTTCTTGATGATTGCTACTCCATTGACAAGGTTGATCAGAAAGGATGTGAAGTTTGAATGGGATGATAGGTGCCAAGCTAGTTTTGATAGGTTAAAGCAGATGTTGATAGAAGCTTTTATCCTGACTCATCAAGAATAAGGCAAAGAGTTTGTGATCTATAGTGATGCTTCACACAATGAACTTGGTTATATGCTGATGTAGGAAGGAAAGTGATTGCATATGCCTTCAGACAGTTAAAGACTCACGAAAGGAATTATCCCATACACGACTTGGAACATGCTATAATTATCTTTGCTTTAAAGGTGTGGAGACATTACTTGTATAGAGAGAAATGCTACATCTACATGGATTATAAGGGCATAAAGTATTTCCCTACATAGAAGGAATTGAATTTGAGACAGCAACGCTGGATGGAGTTGATCAAGGAATATAACTATTTAATTGACTATCATCCAGGGAAGGTGAATGTAATTGCAAATGCTTTAAGCAGGAAGATGATAGCTACTCTGACATTAATGCCTGCTAGACTAGAGTATGTAGTAAAAGGTGTAATGTTGGTTGAATTATAGGTTAAGGTAGATTTTAGGTAGCAAGTGAAAGAGGCTCTGTTGAGAGATACTCAATTAGTGCAGACTATGAGTAAAGTCAAAAAGGGGAAGGCTTTAAGCTTTGAGTTGAGTGATGATGGAAGCCTATATTACTAGAATAGGCTATGTGCACCTAATGTAGATGAGTTGAGATTGCAAATTCTGAAGGAAGCTCATGAGGCTTCATTACTCTATGCATCTAAAAAGTATAAAGATGTATCTGGGATTAAAGCCTCATTACTGGTGGCCAAGAATGAAACGAGAGGTAGCTGAGTATGTGGCTTACTATTTGACATGTTAGCAGGTGAAAGCAGAACACCAGGTTCTTTCTGGATTGCTACACCCAATTGCAATTCCAAAATGGAAATGGGAGAAGATCACCATAGATTTTGTCATGGGATTGCCTATGACGAGTGGCAAGTGTGATGCGATTTGGATGATTGTGGACAAGCTAACAAAGATAGCCCATTTCATACAAGTCAAGATGGATTATTCCTTAGAGAAGTTGGCTAGATTATATATCAACAAGATTGTGAGGTTACATAGAGTGCCAGTAGCTATATTCTCATATCAAAACCCGAGATTTACTTCTAGGTTTTAGAGGAAGTCGCAAGAAGCTTTAGGTACTCAATTGACATACAATACCATATTCCATCCTCAGACAGATGGTTAATCTAAGAGGGTTATACAAGTGTTAGAGGATATGTTTTGGAGTTATGGCATTGAGTATAAAGGCAATTGGGATCAATATCTGGCACTAGCTAAATTTCTATACAATAACAGTCACCAGGCTAGTCTAGGCATAGCTCCATATGAAACCTTGTATGGTTGCCAATACAAAACTCCTCTCTATTAGAGTAAAGTGGGATAAAGCAAGATAGTTAGAGCTGATTTGATTCGAGTTGCTAAGGAGAAAGTCAAAGTGATCAATGAAAGATTGCAAAGTCGCGTCAGATAGACAAAAGTCTTATACAGACTTGGAGAGAAGGGATATTGAATATAAAGTTGGTGAAAGGGTTTTCCTAAAGGTTTCACCATGGAAGAAGATACTTCGATTTGGTAAGAAGGGTAAGCTCAACCCCAGATTCATCGAGCCTTATGAGATTACGGAAAGAGTGGTCCTTTGGCTTATCGACTTGCCTTGCCACCTGATTCGCGGCAGATACATGATGTTTTTCATGTATCTATGTTAAGGCAGTATCGATTAGATCTGTCACATGTGATAGCTACTGAGGAGATAAAAGTTCAGCCCAATTTGACATACGAGGAGGAACCAAAGCAAATCAAAGCTAAGGAAGGAACAATACAATTCCATTAGTGAAAGTGTTATGGAGGCACCATAACACGATGGAGGCAACGTGGAAAATTAAGGAGCTAATGCAGATGTAGTATCCTCATCTTTTTACTTCAGGTAATTCTGAGGACAAAATTTCTTAATAGGGGAAGAATTGTTTTGCTCGTAGTCAAGGTCCTATGAACAGTACCTTTTTTAGGGTCGAGTGATGTTGCTCGCAGTGCAGGTCATCATTACGAGTTTGATGACTGGTGTAATGGTCATAAAACTTTGACGGGCCAAAAAATAGGGAAAATGAATGAATTTAAAAATTTAGTAGAACCAATAAATCATTTTAGGTCAAAAACTAGTGGACGAGGAGATAAAATGAGGTTGGGCCGGGAAAGCCCCGTGATGTGCTCAAACTGACTCAAAAATACCACACCTTGAACCTTTAAAATTCCATTGAGTATGATGGAGAATGAATTAAAATATTCTAAGGTCGATATATTTTTTTTTGAATATTTTATTCTGACAGGTGAATAGTGTCAAAAAGTCAACTATGGAATTTTGACTTGAAATTTTACGTGGACTCTAGTTACACTAATCGAGGATTTTAAAACTAAAATGAGAAATTTTAGAGGCCTAGAGAATTTCCTATGAATTTTTAAAGCTAAAAGTGACATAAAATGAATTTTAACAATTAGATTGCCATATGGGCCAATCCTATGCAACTAACCCATCATCCTTAAAGTGTTAACACATGTGAACCACCTCACATGTGCAAAAATCATCTTCAACCTCTTACACCAAGAGAAGTCGATGCCAACCACCATAGTTACCCCACCAAAATTCTTCATTTCTCTCTTCTCTCTCCTCTAAATTCACAAATAGTCTAGAAAAATAAACCTCCATCATCCCTAGGTGTAAATTCCACCAAGAAATTTGAGGAAAAGAGCTCAATTTCGGAGATTCACCACTTGGGTGAATAATGACCAAAGTGTGTGTAAGTGGTCCAATTCAATTTTTTATTTTTGATATAGGTAGATTAGACCATTCTAAGAATTCTTATAGTTCTAGATTTCAATTCAGAGCTCCAGGTGATTTTTGAGAATTTTTCTAAAATAAAACTTGTGTATGTTTAGGGGTAGCACATACAAGTGAGGAAACCCAAAGAGACAAACATAAAAGTGATGGAGAAAAGGGTGTTATCACACCCTAGGTATGTGAAATAAGTTAAATTTGATATGTCACATATGCATGTTGAGTTTTATGTGTAAACCTTGTATGGAAGTGTGTAATCATGGGTGTATGTATGGCCTTATGGTAAAATTAGGTTATATTGGTGTTTTTGGCATGGAATAAGAATGGCATATTAATTTGGTATGGAAAATAAGTGTAGGTGAGTAAACTTGTTGTGGCCAAATTAGGTACCTTGAGGTTTATGGTATGTGGAAACATGATTATGGCATGTTACATGAAGAAATAATAACCTTGTGACATTTGAATATGGTGAAATAGAAGTTAAAATGTATGGAAAAATGACATGAAATTGTGTATTGTGATATATATATGGTGTATAAGTGAATATGTGAAGAAAATATGGAAAATTGAACTTGGTATGTGTTGGTATGAGAAAGGCTTAAAATGCAAAAATGACCAAATGAATAGTGCCAGTTGCAAAAACTAACCATGTGAATAGTGACTTTGCAATAGTGGGCAAAGTTATGAAAAATTGTGTGCCTTTTGTCGTAAAACGTAACTTAATGTAAAAATTGGACTTGTGAGTTCAATATGTCAAGATTTACAGTCTAAGTCTATTATTAGCCCATCAGTTAAACACCTACTAGATGGGTTAATCAGTCAACTAGGGAGTTAGCAGCTATTAGGTAGCTTGGTCTTTTTAGGGCCATTACTATATGTTGAGTGTGGTAGGTGCAGCCACTAAGGTTTTGACATAAACCCTGCATAATTGGGTATTAGGAGGTCCACCTAGACTGATCTTTGCTACTTAGTTGTCTATTTGTGGATATTAGAAGGTCGCATGGGGCTGATCCTTGCTATCCCCCCTTAGTGATGCTGATATGAGTTATATATATTGAGAGGTCTATGGACTTATCCCTACTATCTACTAGTCCGATATTGGGAGGTCTACGGATTGATCACTACTATCGAGTGAGGTAGGTGCAGCTACCTAGGTCCTAAAAGTGGACCACTACACAGGATAATCCTACTATCCGGTGTCTTAAAAAGTTATCTATATGTTATGGGCCTTTAATAATAATAACATTGATTGATAAGATATTTGAATAATAGAACTTGAAAATACACTAGACTTAGAAGAGTTAGGATGAACATGAATGTACCTTGATTGTTGTATGTTGCTTGTATGCATGATCAAATATTTTATTTGGCTTGTTCTGCCATATAGTTTTATACTCAACGTGTCGATGTTCCAATGCACATGCTATAGACAGACCGATAGTCAACACCAAACATCATCAGTGTAGTTGCTATTGAGTCTTTTGGTACCTTTGGTTTTCTTTTTGATTTTTGTATACATGCACTTATGTATATAGAGTCGTTGTTGGTTATGGGATACCTATTAACTAAACTTGGTATACATGTATAATTTTATATGGCAATGAAAATCTATTTACACATGATTATGTGCTAATTGGTCTATGACCCTAAGATCTATGAAATATGTATTCTATTGATGATTATTATGATCTGGAGGACTAAAGGTTCTAGAAGGGGGATATGGTTGAAAAATAAATTTAGAAGTGTTTTTCTCTATAAGTTTGTTTAAGGTGTATTGCTCGAGCAGCCGTTATGCAACCCAATTTTTTGAAATTGTTCAATAGTGTCATTTAAGAGTTTTAATATACTAAAATAAGCAATACTAAAGGGGATAAATAATCAAAAATGGAATAAAGTCATGTTGGGTCAAAGTTGGTCAAACTTAGGTAGAAGTTAAATGAAAGGCCCCTAGGGAAATTCGAGGATAGGTAACCTCAGCGGGAAGTAGCACACCTTACCTATTTCACATAGAAATGGGTAGGGGTGTTATAGCTCCTACAGCTAGAAGTACACCTCTGACATGTGGGAGTTGCTAGAGGAGGCACTAGGGCTAGTGCTGCCAGTTCAGACAAGGTGAGTGCTTTGTATTTAGAGCTAGAGACCATTTTTAGAGAGATTACCCCCTCAGAGGCAGATAGAGGCTACAATGAACCAAGCATCAACTACGGCAGCTCCTAACAGACCATTGAGATAGGACTAGTTGAGCACCAGTCAAAGGACCAGGTCAAAGGGTAGAGCTCTAGCACAATAGTATGATATCCGTGCTTGAGAGGAAGTTAAGGCTTCAGACATCATCACTGGTGCATTTCATTTATTTTATGCCCTAGTATTAGCCTTGATGGATCCTGGATAGACAAACTCTTCCATTTACACCACACAAGCATGAGATAGTAGACTTAAGCCAAAACCTATAGATTTAGATATCTAAGTGAGTAACCCAATTGGCTAGAGTGTGACAATGAGCACAGTTTATAGACACTGTCCTTTGATGATATATGATTAGACCTTTCCAATAGATCTAATAAAGCTTCACTTTCCTTAGTTTGATGTCATACTTAGTATGGATTAGCTATTAAAGCATAAAGCAATGATTGACTATAAAAAGAAAAGGTTGAGTATACAGACCCTAGATGGGCAAGTGGTGACTATCGTGGGTAAAAAAGACTCCCTATCTAACATCATTTCAACTATTATAGCCAAAAGACTCATTCAAAAGGGATATAAAGCATTCTTAGCTTTTGTGGTGGATATAAGTGCTACGACCCCTAGCTTAGATTAGATACCAGTTGTGTCTAATTTTCCTGATGTGTTTCTAGACAAGCTACTAGGGTGTCCTCTATATTGGGAGTTAGATCTTGAGATTGAGATATATCTTGGCACGAATCTAGTGTCTATCACACTATATAGGATGGCACCAATAGAGTTAAAAGGAATTAAAGGTGTAGTTATAAGAGCTATTAGAGAAAGGCTTCATTAGACCTAGTGTTTCACTTTGGGAAGCACATGTGTTATTTGTGAAGAAGAAAGATGGGTCACTCCGATTGTTTATCGATTATAGGCAATTGAATAAAGTTATAGTCAAGAATAAATACCCATTGCCTAGGATCGATGATCTCTTTGACTAGTTACGGGGTGCTAGTATCTTTTCCAAGATAGATCCAAGATCAAGATAAAATCAGTTGCAGATTAAGAAGAGTGATATTCCTAAGACTACCTTTAAAACTTGATATGGGCATTATGAGTTCCTAGTGATGCCATTTGGGCTCACCCTTGAAAGCCTTTATGGATTTGGTGAACTGGATCTTCAAGCCCTATTTGGATCAGTTTGTTGTTATGTTTATCAATGACATCTTAGTGTACTCCAGAACTTGAGAGGAACATGAACAACATCTTAGGGTAGTGTTGCAAACTTTTGAGAGAGAAGCAGTTGTATGCTAAGTTAAGTAAATGTGAGTTTTGGTTGGAAAAAGTAGCCTTCTTAAGTCATATTGCCTCACCTAAAGGTATTAGAGTAGACCCAAGCAAAGTTAAAGCTGTGTTAGAGTGGAATCCTCCTAAGAATGTGAATGAGATTCGAAGTTTCCAAGGATTAACCGGATATTATTGGAGGTTTGTGAAAGGCTTTTCAATGATTGCAGCTCCATTGACTCAGTTGATAAGAAAGGATGTGAAGTTTGAGTGGGATGATAAGTGCCAAGCTAGCTTTGATAAATTAAAGCAAATGTTGATAGAGGCTCTTATCCTTATTCCGCTAGAATAGGGGAAGGAATTTATGATATATAGTGATGCCTCACACAACGACTTGGTTATGTATTGATGCAGAAAGGCAAGGTGATTGCATATGCCTCTAGGTAATTAAAGCCTCATGAAAAGAACCACCCCACACATGATTTAGAGTTAGCTACAATTATGTTTGCATTGAAGGTGTAGAGACATTACTTGTATAGAGAAAAGTGTTATATTTATGTTAACCATAAGAGCTTGAAGTATCTACCCACACAGAGGGAGCTAGACTTGAGACAACGGCAATGGATAAGGTTAATTAAGGACTACGATTGCTTGATCGACTACCATCCAAGAAAGGCAAACGTGGTTACAGATGCCTTGAGTAAGAAGCTCATTGCTACCATGAAGCTTATGCATGCTAGAGTAGAGTATATTGTAGAAGATGTAGTGTTGGGTGAAATACAAGTTAAATTTGACTTCAAGTAGTAGATAAAGAAAGCTCAATTGAGAGATGAATAAA
>CANXYI011734115.1:0-17131 GCA_948208565.1 Hura crepitans
GTAGTCCTATTATAAAGTCTATTATGACTCTTTCCTATTTCCATTTTGGTAATGCTATAGGGTGGAGTAATCAGAAGGAACTTGGAGTTTAGCCTTCACTTATTGGCAAGTGAGGCATCTGGTAACACACTCCACTATGTCTCTTTTCATTCATAGCCACTAGTAATAGGGTTTCAAGTCTTGATACATCTTCATGCTCTCGAGATGCATGGCATAAGGAGAACTATAAGCTTCTTCCAATATCTAGCTCTTAATATCCTCTCTGTTAGGTACACATAGTTGGTAATGAGGCTTCCCCTTTTTGATCAAACCCATTATGTGTTAAAGTTGATTGTTATCTTATTGTGCCTCTTTCACTTACTGAATTAGGTCAGGTTTTACCTATAATTCAGCTAACAAAGCCCCATTTTCAAGAAATTGCAATGAACATTCATTGCCTTTAAGGTGTATAGGAGCTTTCGACTTAATGCATCTACCACCACATTCCCTTTACTAGGATGGTAGTTAATCAAGAAATCATAGTCTTTGATCAACACTATCCATCACCATTGCCTTAGGTTCAATTCTTTTTTAGTAGCTAAATGTTTTAGGCTTTTATAATCTGTGTAGATATAAAATCTTTCACTAGATAGGTAGTGCCTTTATACTTTGAAGGCAAAGACAATATCTGCTAATTCTAGATCATGGGTTGGATAGTTTCTCTTATGTGGCTTTAGATATCTGGATGTATAGTCTACCACTTTACTATGTTGCATTAACACACATCCGAGCCTATTATGTGAGGTATCACTGTAGATAACAAATTCTTTCATAGGTTCTGGTTATGTAAGAATTAGAGCTTCTGTTAACATGGCTTTTAACCTATTAAAGCTTTCTTGGCATTTTTGATCCCACACAAATTTGACATATTTTCTCAATAGACGTGTCATGGGAGCAACAATCATTAAAAATCCCTTGACAAATCGCCTATAATATCCAAGTAACCTCAAGAAGCTTCTAATTTCTATCACGTTTCTTAGGGGTTTCCATTATAACATTGCTTTGATTTTACTAGGGTCTTCCCTAATTCTATCAATTGACACAATATGTCCTAGGAATGCTACTTCATTTAGCTAGAATTCATATTTGCTCAATTTAGCATATAGCTACTTCTCTCTCAATGTCTATAATACTAGCATGAGTTGTTATCATGCTCTTCTCTAGTCTTAGATACACCAGGATCTCATCAATGAATACTACCACAAAATGGTTTAGGCATGGTCGAAATATCCAATTTATTCGGTCCATAAATGCTGTAGGGGTATTGGTTAGCCCAAATGGCATCACTAGGAATTCATAATGTCCATACCTAGTACAAAAAAGTTGTCTTTAGAATGTTAGACTCCTTTATCTAGAGTTGATGATACTTGAATCTCAAGTCAATCTTGGAAAAGACACTGGATCCTTTCAACTAGTCAAATAAGTCATTGATTCTAGGTAGTGGGTATTTGTTCTTGATAGTCACCTTATTAAGTTATCTATAGTCTATACATAATTATAGTGAACCATTTTTCTTCTTTACGAACAACAGTAGTACTCCCCAGGGTGAGACATTGGGTCTAATAAACTTTTTATCTAATAGCTCCTACAACTGTACTTTTAGTTCTTTTAGCTTTGCTGGTGCCATTTTATAAGGAGTTATTGATATGGGTACTATAATTGGGTATACCTCGATGGCAAACTCTATCTCACATTAAGATGGCAACCTTAGTAGCTCATATGAGAAGACATTAAAAATTTCTGCCACTACTAGTATTTGGCTGACGTCAGGTCCTATTTGTTTGGTGTAGACTACGTGTGTCAAGTATTCTTAACAACCCTTCTAGATAAGTTTTCCTACTACTGCTACTAAGATCACATTGGATAGAAAGTTAGTTCTTTCACCTATTATTGTAATTTCCTCTTCTTTTGCCATTTAGAGAGTAAGCCTCTTCTGTTTGCAGTTTACTATGGCATTATGTTAGGATAACTAGTCCATCCCTAGTATGACATCAAATTCATTGAAGGGTAGTTCAATTAGATTGGCAGGAAAATATGTGTCTTTGGACAGCTAATGAACAATCTTTGTACGCTTTGTTGACAATCACATGTTGCCCTATTAAGTTACTGAACATAATTTTAGTGTCTAAAGGTTCTAATTAGAGGCTTCTATCTTTTGCTACTACAGTGAATACATAGGAGTGTGTGGACCTTGGGTATACTAGTGCCAAAACAAGTGAGTTAAAGAAGTAAAAAGTACCAACAATCACATCTAAAGAGTCTATCTCTTTTCTAGCTCAAACTACATATTGGAGTGTTAGTGCTCTCTCTTGTCCCTTTCTTTTTTGGGCCGATCAAATTAAAACAACTAAAGACTCGACTTAAATTTTACTCCTCGAGTCCTAAAAGATGAGAAGGAAATTAAAAGAATCCTAAGTCACTCCTATATGATTGGCTTAGAAAGAGCGAGTTGGGCACCACAAGATAGGAGTGGCCACCCAACCAGAGTCGAAAAATACCTTTTAGGGCAAAAATCAAAGCAGTTTAAAATCATATTCTTATTTATACCTTAAGTTAATACAAAATTTCATATTAAATTTATAATTTTATCCTTTTTCTTTAAGTGGATTTTAGCATTAAAATAAACAATGTATTCACATAAAAGAATAGCAATATGTATTTATAAAAACAAATAAAGTACTTGAAATTAAAATATCATACATGAAACTAGGTAATTGATTATTTTGAGACTTTGGTTTTTGCATGCCAATTTATGAAAATAGATTTTATTTTGTACCTTTTATTGAGGAAAAATCAAAACCCGTTTTATTAGGAAAACACCAATTAATTAGGTATAAAATGATTCAATAATTTTTTTACAACATGAAAAGAATGTTTTTCTACCTATTACAACATTCACGAAATATATAAGGATATAATTGAAATAAATTGCATTACATGACAATTATCTAAAATACATTCTAACTAAAAAGAAAATAAAAATTACACGGAAATTGCCTAAAATACATTCTAAGTAGGACATAATAAACAAACAAAATAAGTGATACAAAAAAATAACAAGAAACATAAAAATAATAAGAAACAAAAAGAAACAAAAAAATAAAAGGAATGGTAAAGGATTACTTCACAGGTGTTTGATAAAGAGGTAAAAAGGCAGGTTAGACAAACTCTTAATATATCAAACAACTCGTATCATAACAAAATCAAAACATTAGTACAAGAAATAAAAAGATGAATAGAGTAATCACCAAATAAAGTAAGCAAACAACCAAATAAATACAGCGACAGTAATAATAATAGATTTATTAAGTTATTACATCTAACTAGTAGATGGATAAGAGAAGAAGAAGAAAAAAAGAACAAAAGAAGAAACAAGAAAGGTTGGTTAACCCACTATGTATAATTGCCTTTAGGAAGAGATCTTGAAAAGGATCAAAATACTATAGAAAACCTTCAAGAAATATGAAAATGGTATTTAGAGAGTTTTTTTTTAAGCT
This sequence comes from Hura crepitans, assembly GCA_948208565.1. NCBI lineage: Eukaryota > Viridiplantae > Streptophyta > Magnoliopsida > Malpighiales > Euphorbiaceae > Hura > Hura crepitans. The sequence continues at coordinate 3,537 of CANXYI011734115.1, forward strand.
TTTAAGTGCATGTATCTCGATAAAAGTTGACCTAAAAATGGTACAAAGTTAACTTTTTATACACAAAGTTTAAGGTAAAAAATAACTATTTTGATGAGGAAAATGGCTGTTTTGTGGAAATGGCAGTTTTTCCCTTTGAAGTGGCTGTTTTGGTGAAAAACGATAGTTTTTTTCCCTTGGAACGACCATTTTCACCAATCATAAAGGAAAAACTTTTTGAGACCTAAATACAAATTAGCATCATATAGGGAATTGAAAATAGTCATTTTGGCTAAGTAAAAATGGTTATTTTGGCATCCAAAACGGCACTATTTTGCCCCAAAACAAAGGAATGAAAAACTTGTATTTTCCCCCACACCCCCTATGGTGTCAACATTGGGCATCAGGCTCAGGATTATTGCCCTAAGCTTTAACCAGTCATAGACACCTGTTTTCTCATATTTCGAGTTGCACCACAAGATTTTTTTGGATTAGGCAAAGACTTTCATTTTCAAAAAAAAAATTTAAAGAAACTTTGAGATATTTGAACTGGATGTTAGCATCCTCATTTATTCGAATTTAGTCCTTTTCTTAATCATTAGGTAATCCAAACATGGGAGCCCTAGAATCCCAGTGTCTACACTCTCACCTCAGTCCTTTGACTTGCCACTAATTGAGGCCTCTGGCTGGTTCCTGCTTTATCTACTTTGCTTTCTTTTCAGCTCTTAGCTAGAGTGGGTGGTAAAACTTGGAGCTTAGAAGAATCATTCGTGTCTAGTCTTAGTGGGCAATCATTCTAGTAATGGCCTTTGGAGCATATCTATAACAAACTCCTAGGATCAACCTCCAGTAAATGCCTCTATGTCTTCTGCTATAAGTGCCACACTTTGATAATACACTCTCAGTTATGGAAACTAGAGCACTTGTGGTTGGCCTCTATTACTGATGGGACTTGTATTGCCCTGTTGGGCCTAATCTCTAGGCTAGAGCTGCTCTTTATGGTACTGATATGATGGGACCTCCCTTCTACCTTTTACTAGTCTCGAGTGCTGAGCTGGCTTGGCCTGCTGTGAAGGACCTTTTCTTTTAAAAGTTTTCTCACCTCTCCTTTAGTATGTCCTACACAGTATAAGTTGTAGCAACTATTGTAGAGAACTCTTGAATCTTGTTTACTACCACTTGAAGTTGAATGTCTGTGCTGAGGCCTTTTTTGAACCTCTTTTCCTTTATGGGTATAATAGCTACTGTATATTTGCTAAGCTTCACAAACTCTCTAATATTTTGACACTAGTCTGCCCCTCTGTTTTAATCTAAAAATTGTTGTCTCTTTTTCTCCAAGTAAACTTTTATAATATATCATTTCTTGAACTCCTAGAGAAAGAACTCCTAAGTGATATCTACTATAGGTTTTCTTTGTAGAACTGTTTGCCACTAGCAAAATCCTTCTTCTTTCAATAGGGATATTGCATAGATCAGACTTTTTTTAAGTGTGCATTTTAACTGCTCTAATATTCTTTATATTTTCTCAAGCCAATACTCTGCTATGGCTAAGTCATTTTTGTCTGTGCCCAAAAAGTCAATTGCCCCCATCTTCTTCACATGTTCTAAATAAGTTTACTTAAGGGCTTATGGTATTGGAGGTTGCTGTGGTATCAATGATGGAGGAGGAGAAATAGCTGCTGTAACCTATTTGAACACCTTAACTATCTATTGTATTAAGGCTAGTTGTACTTATACAAGCTATGCAGGATGTGCAACATCATTAGGTGCTGGTGCTTCTGAGCTTGCATGCTCTTGGACTATGGTAGGGGCATGTCATTCTACCTCCTCAACATTAGTAGGTAGTTTTTGATCGCTTATCTTCAATCTACATCAAGAAACATATATTAGCATGAAACAGTGCAATGTGTGTGATGTATGCATACATATGAGCCCTATGGCACTCATATGCAGCCTAGGAACACCTAAATCAGGCTTTGATACCACCTAATGTAACAAACCCCACCCGACCCGATTGTTGGATCCAAATGAGAATGGCACATTGTGACACCTTCTACCTGAACCATTGCCAATCTGAATATGAGATGGCATATTGACAAGTTTCACCATTATCTTCCTCAATAACTTGTTATGTGTGTCTACATCATGAGCATATTGGGCCTATGTGTAGTTTAGACCTAAGTCATAGACATAAACACATAATACATTACTGTTCCATTTTACCAAGAATCCAATAGCATAATAGCTGCTCGAAAGCATGTCTTGAAATAAATCTTTAAAAGTAACACTTTTAAAAAATTTCTAGACTCAAATTTAACTATTTATGTCCTTCTAACCCTTTAACATCATCAATAAACAACACACATGACAATAGCCACACCACAGTTATAACACACATCACAGTCTCAATATCTCACTATTTTAAGCACATATCGTATAATGTCATACACTACTAGTACTTAGCAAATTAGATTACATAAATAGTGTATTTAATAAACTATTCATATACATCATTATACTAGACCTACACCATGTCTATACACATATGAGTGCCACTAACTGTGTTTACATCATACAAGAGATATACAAAACTATACCAAACTAAGAGGCTGTTTGGGCTGTACTATTGTCTTGAGGCTAAACTTAGAGCTAGATCTATCTAAGACTCATGCATTGGAAAACAAGATGTGCTAAACATAATGCTTAGTGGTGCATTCGATAAAATATGCACTCACACATATGCATTCATAGTATACATTCATTTTAATGGCAAGCATGTCGTTTAGCATTCAAATCTTTTTCCTTATCTGTGTTATTACCAATTGACCATTTTAAGGTGTTATCTTATTATAGATTATGTACATTCATTGGCTTATGTGTATTTAACTTATTTTATGGAACCTACCTATCCTAAGCTTCTATTTATCATTATAGTTAGTGCCTTTTGAGTCTATATACTGTTATTAATTCATATATTCATTAATCAAGTTAATTATAGTATCAATACAAAGTTATTTCCTATTTACTGAGTTGTTAATCTATAACTTTTTATTTGTTTACTTTATAGCTTTGTATCACTTATACACCATTTGCACTTTTTAGCCTATATCTAAAAGACACATATCCAAGTACTGGATATCAAGATCACATTGTGTGGTGGCCCATATTTTAGACCTCCGTGCTACTGCACCAATACGTACTATATAGTGGTCTTATTGAACCTCTTAGAGGTTGCACCCACTTAAAATTATCTACGGTGGTTCTATTAGACCTCCCGATGGCTACACATGCATGAAATCATCAAATAATCAAATAACACTAATATAGCCACATGTAGTTGTGCAATAGTCCTACTAAACCTCTCGGTGGCTGCACCTGCATAAGAATATATACGGTGGTTCTGTGGAACCTTTTGGTGGTTGCATCTACATAATAGAATCTAATGTAATCAAGTATCAATATCATCAGTCTTAGTGACACTAAAGTGTCCTAGCTATTGCTACATCCCCTAGTTGACCGATCAACTTATCCAGTAGGCTGTCTAACATTTATGGGCCATTTTTTTTCCATTATCATAATTCATTATTCACATGGTTCATAGTTAAAATCTTATGCTTGAATCAAATCATATGTTTGTTTAACAGTGTCATGCCAATATCATATTACATATCTCATATCATGGGTTTCATTATGCACGTTGCCATTTCCAATTATCATTTCACATCAAAACACTCATGTTACCATATTCATCATGCACATTATCATCTAACATTCCTCATGCACATCTCAATCATTAACAATACATGTGTCATTAGTTACCATTATTAATACATATATTACACACAATGTACACTAAATATGTCACCATGCACACATACATATTCATATGCTATACTCACCTTATATCATATGGAATTTTCATTAAACATATTTCCAAGCATATATTTTATTAAATAAACTTATAAAAATGTTATACGACATCCCAAGATTGATTCTATAGCTTTTCCTTGCCTCGCCTCAATTCTTGTTCCCCTCCATGTTCTCTAATTTCATAATGCATCAATAATTAGAAAAAAATATAGAAAAATTTATACAACTCTAAATTCAAAAATAAAAGTAGAAACATGATCTAGAGCACCTCTAGTTACTTAGAAAAATAATTGGGATTTGATTTAGAGTCTGATGTGATTTAAGGGTTTAAAACCCTAAACCTTTTCGACTCTATTTTCACCTCAAAACCTCCGTTTCTTGCAAAACTGAGGCTAGATTTAGGTTATAAACACTGCAAGGATAATTTTCCATATTTAGATTAAAGGATTTTTGTAATACCTAAAAAATCTCGACTTATAAATAGTGTTTTCCTTAGATGTGAATAGTATTCTCGAGACCCAGGATACACTAAAATGACCGAGTGAAAGTATTAATCATAAAATAAATTAGGGAAAAGTTTCAAACCAAACTAAAATCATTAAATGGTTAAAAATGAAAGTTTAGTTTTACAGCAGTGTCATGTGAATAATGACCTAGTTTTAGCTGAACTGTAAAGTATTCAAAAGTTGCTTGAAAAATTTTAGGATTTATACAACTTGAAACTCAAAAATTCTAATGAGCCAATTGGCACTAAAATTGGAAATTTTAGAGATTAGGAAGTATTTTTGCTAAAATTAGGTAACCTTAAAAATTACATTTCTAATAAGTTATTTGTGATTTTTGAGCATGGATTGTTAGAGGCTATTAAGGTTTTATTTATAGATTTAAAGGGCTTCTTGGATGTCAAAAATGAGGCAAGAAAAGCTGAAAAGAAGAGGACTAATATAAAAAGGTCAAATCTTGGTCAAAGGAAGAATAGTTACCATCTTCCTTTGCCTAAGACTAGCTGATGGCAACTATAAGGGGATAAGCCATTTTTGGATCCTTTAAGCTCTAATTTTAGCATGTTTTGTGACATTTGAGACCTAAATCTATATCTCTATGGCCTTTAGACACTTTTGTTAGCCTGAATTTCAAGAGAAATCGAAAGAAAACCTAATTTTTAGTCTCGACGAATAGTGTCACATATTTGATTGTCTAAGTTTTTTTGAGTTTCAATATTTTTCCCAAGTTCCCTAGGTACCCAAGAGCATTTGTATGTTTTTGGTTTTTTGTTTTATGATTTGATTATTTTTTTTATGAATTTTTATATATTGAGCCTATTATGGACATTTGCGAAAATGAAGAGGATGTGGGATATAGGGAAAAACAAGGCCTAAGCAATTTGTGTAGGTGTATTTTGACTCTATAAGTAAGTGTAATTGAAATGATTTTTGCTAAATTATATATGCCCTAATATTTACATAATATTTAAATGTGTATGTTTATGTGTATTTGATTAATTATGCTTATTAAGGGTATTTAATCATGTTTAATGGCATTATGGAAGTGTATAGAAATAATTAATGTGGTTAAAATCTATGAGGATAATGTATGTTGATAGGATATGTATGGTTTACATGCATGTATGTGTATATATGTTATACATTATGTATGAATATTATGATATATGTCCAAGAATGGAAATAAGTGCCTATATGGACATTGGATATTATGTAAGATGCATGAAATATAACTTTTAAGGGCTTGGAGGCTTAATGGTAGAATGGCCATTTGATGTATATATGCCTGTGTTTACTTTATATAGGCATGCAATGAATAGAGCATGATGCTATGAATGTAAATGAACATAAGAGAATACATCAAGACTTAGGATGTGAATAAAAATATGTGTAGCATGTAATGAGAGGTTATGGTTGAATGGCTTAGATAGATGTATGTATGTGTACATGGTCCTATGATGCATGTAAAGGATGATTTATGTATGTGATTGAACATGTGAAAGTATACATGTGAGATGAGTTATGTTATGAAAAGAAGAGAATGTATGATGCATGAATGAGGTTATAGCCTATGATATATTTATGAATATATATGCTCTATATTAAGCATAATATGGAAGGTGCATAATCATATGCATGTTTATAGTCATGAGGAATTGTGTTGATTTATGTAATGAGAAAACATGTATGGTTAAGCATTTCATGATGGCTTGGCCGAAAGGCCTAGTGTAATGGCCATAATGCATTTGAGGTAATTATGAGCATATTGTGACATGATGAGATGTCATGATATGGCAATGCATCGAATGATTGACTACAATGCTCGATGCAAGGAATTCAATAATGTGTAAATAGAGTTTTATGTTCCTTATGGCTAAATGCATTGGAAGGTGCATAATGTTGGATCATTATGTTAATGTCTTACATGTAGCATTATAAGATGTCATAATGGTGTATGATTTTGAGTATGTTTGGGTTGATGCTTAAAGTTTCTTATCTTAACCGAAGCATTTGTATGTTATGATGACGTCTCTGTATGAGTTCATAAATAGATGCCATTGTGAATTGTCATTTTTGCATGTTATGATATAGTAAATCATGTTTAATCATATGGTAAATAGATGATATTCTCTTTCCCTATTTAGTCATTAGTTGGCTAAACCATTTTTATTAAAAGCAGTATTAAGAAATGTTAATAAGGTGAAACTAAAAATAATTGGTTAGTAGCCTATGTAAGTAAATAGACTAGTTAGATAGGTTGATCAATTAGCTAGTAGTCATAACAGTTGCTAGGGTACTTTGGTACCTGTATAGCCTTCGGGTTGCGATGCGTGAACCTTCGAGCTATTATGATGTCTTGATCTTTAGGTCTAATGTATTGATCTTCAGATCTTATTTTTCTGACCTTTAGGTTTGATATATGTTGATCTTTGGATCTTATGTTCTAACCTTTGGATCTGATGTGTGATAACCTATGCGTCTATGCTTTTCTGACCTTTAGGTTTGATGTGTGTAGAGCATACATAGTTCTGAGAGCCTAGGTGGTCCAATTGATACTTTGTTATCCATAGTACATGTGTTTTCTTAGTTTCGGGTATAACTGAAGGCATAACTTAAATGGTTTCATTACAAAGAAGAATAAAATAAATCTTATAATGTGTTATGTTTAGGAATTATACATGATGCTTATGAATAATGCATGATTTTATAATGCTTAAATGTTATGATTCTAGTCATGTATTGTAACACACATAAAACCTAGCTTCATAAATAGTATTTCCTTGAGTTATAAATTGGGTTCTCAAGTAGTGGGCCCTATAAAAGTGACCTAGAGAGGGGGTACTAGACATGAAACTTTAAAAGGCAAAATAAGGCCTAAAATAAAAGAACTAAAAATAGCCATTGAACTAGAAAATTCTTTTACATTGATATCTAGTGGAGTGTGACCTTAGTTTGGGCTGTGGTATAAAAAGGTTGGGATATGCCTGGACTGACTCAAAAATATCATACCTTCAAGATTAAAAATTCTAACTAGTCTAATAGTGAAGGGATTAAAATTTTTTAACATTGAAAAGTATTTTTATTGAATTTCTTATTTACATGGTTGAAAAATTAAGCATGTTTCCTTTGTCTTTTTGGCACGAGCTTTGAGGAGGCCTTTAATTGTTAAATTCTATAATTTTTAGTGTCTTAAGAAGTATTTTTGGTGGATAAAAAGTTTGAGAATAAATTTCAATGACTTAAAGAAAACTAAGAAAAATATGAATCGTTGGATCATTATTTGATCAAATGGTGGCTGTCTGTGTATTTAATATAAAAGGGTGAGCTTATGTGTGCATAATACACCAAATCAAGCATTCACCTTCATCTTCCTTAAGAGAAGCCAATGCCATCTCCACCATAACTCCCTCCCTTAATTTTTTTATCAAACACCACAAATATCCACTTGAAACCCTCGAATATGATATGCAAAATGCTCCTTATTACATCTAATTTCCTATTCTCCTATTTATTTTAAGAGAAAAAGGCGATTTTGCAAGAAAAGAGAAGAATTAAAGTTAGGATTTTTAAAATTAAAAAGCCAAAGTAAGCATATTTTTGGGGTTATAGTATTTTTCTATGATTTTATAGGTGCCCAAAATTACGATACATGTGCTATTTTTGAGTTTTGATTCGTGTATAATTTTTTATGAATTTTTATAACTATATACCTATTATGGAACTTAGAGAAAGAGGGAGAGAGGCTATCCAAAGGCAAAGAGAAGTAATAAAGTGGTATTCAAGATACCGAGAAATTACTCTGTAAGTGTATTCAATAAAATATATGTACACATTTCATGTTTGTGCATTTTTAGTTTAGAAACCTATTATGGAATTTTTAGTTTTATTAGTTTAATTTGTCTTAAAATTATTTTGATGGAATAATAAGGTTTAAAATATGTAAGTTACATGAAAATAATGGTTAAATGAGGATTAACTTAGAGTATGGATAATTTGTACCCTTAGTAGTATATTATATAGAAAAAGGGTAAAATGGTAATTTTAGACATTGTGTAATTCGTGTATAAATGTGCTACATTTGGACAATTAATCATGTTAGAATATTTTTTGATGAATACGAACATGTTATGTTTGAAATGTGATACATTATAAGTATGTATGTGTGTTATACATGTTATATGTACATGTACGTTACATACGAGATGTAATGAAATATAAGTTGTAATGTATGTATAATTGAGATGTCAATTATGATTTTGGTATGTAATTCCTCAAATGATAGTTTTACATGGAATATAATGGTATTAATAAGGTAAATAAAGATATGAATGTGATTATGTGCCATATAAAAAGAAAATGAAATGTAAATCATATAATGTAAAGTGTTCAAGCCCATATGTGTTAGATAACCTACTGGAAAGGTTCACTGGTCAACTAAAGAATTAGTAGCTACTAGATATTTTGTATCATATTTATGTGGGTGTGGTCGTCATTAGGTCTATTAGGGCCACCACACATACACTTATCATACATTGTTATAATCTGTTATACATATTAATATATCATGATAATTTATGAGAGTGCAGCCGTCAGTAGGTCCATCAAAACCATTTTACATAATTCATATGGGTGTAACTGTAGTGGAGGTTGAATAGGATTCACTACACATTATTAATAACCTATTATGCTAGTGCAGCAGCCATTAGGTCCATAATATGGGCCACTGCACACCATGATCCCAATGTCTAGTGTTGGGATTCATGTCTATCAGATATGGGCTGATCAATTGGTTAATAGAGAAATTGAAACATTGTGCATTATAAGATGAATGAAGGACTTGATACACATAAAATGAGTAGGCATATAACATGATTAGAAAATATTATGTGTGCTATTAGTATGATTTGATAGCATAGCATTACATGTTTAATGTGTATTTGTGTGCATACATGTGTAAGCATATTTTATTGAATACACCATTAAGCTCTATGCTTAGCGTATCGTGTTTCGATGCGTAAGTAGTACATAGATAGCCTCAGACAACCTCAACAGTAGTATTATAGTGTAAAGGAGATTTTATCCAGTGTTTTTGGTATATTTTGGTTTTTATCATGTGTTGTAATATTAATAGCAGTTGGCACTCATATGTAAACATGTTAGGATTAAAGTTTTATGATATAGTATATTGGGATGTAAACATATTATACAAGTTATGTTTTTATGGTTTGCACGTGTGTGGATGAGATTGCAAGATATGATATGATATGTTTGCTTAGGAGATTGAGTTGAGATAAGGACTAGAAGGGTCCAAGTGGTTGGTTGATGATTTAGATGCTATAGAAGTGTTATATTTCTTCAAATTTTATTTTAGGATATATCCATATGCAACCACTATGTTGCCAAAATTTTGTCGATATGTGACAGTTAAGATGATATGTTTGTTTTTTATATAGAAGGGTTTTAAGAAGATAATAGTAAGGTTAAATAAGTTGATTTTGTGTTATCTCCTATTCAGACTAGCAACAGTTTGGGTAAGAGGTGTCACAATATGGCATCTCTCATTCGGATCCGCCTGACAGGTTGACGGAGGGGCATTACATGTTTTAGCATATATACACAGTATGCTTGACTTATGTATATCATGTGATTATTGGTCTATGAATAAGTAGATATACTAATGGATAATGTTTATGGCATAATATATAGATTATTTTGATTACACCATTAAGCTATTGCTTAGTGCATCATCTATTTTTGTGATGCATAGGTAAAGAAACAGTTTGAGTTAAAAGCCCCAAATCACTAAGTTATTAAGAGAAAGAAGATTCTTTTAGTATATTTTGTATATGTATATCTAAATTTGGTGATGTATAAATAGTAAGTGCTCGTATGATGTAATTTTTGGAAAAGGGGTTTAAGCTGAATGTAAATGTCAATTTTTAGATTTTAAAAGTCTATAACTTATTTTAAAGTTGATTTTTGAACTGTATTGATTGTATCCAGCTTTAAATGATGCATGATTTGTGATGATGTGTTGTTGATTATTTAGAGTGATCAAAAGGATCACAAAAGATATGGATGGGTGTGAAATGTTTATACAAGTGCTTTTTATATTGTAGGTTAATATTCACATTTGGTATAGTGTCTCAATATAGCAGTTATGTTGTTGGATTTTCAACATGAGTATTTTCAAATGTGGAACATAACTAGTTTTTGAAAAAAAATTTGCAAACCTGTATTTTTATAAAGTGAGCATTTTGTTAAAAATGATTTAAGCACAGTTATAAAGAATTATCATGTTATGAGTTCGGTAACATGTTTGTGTGCGCATTCCTTATTCGGGTTTGACAATCGGATCTAGTAAAGGTGTCACATTTCGTAGTATCAGAGCTCTAGTTTAGGCATTCCTAGGTAACATATGAGTGCTTTATATTAAGTTTATACAAATTTATGATATTAAGGCTTATGAATTATTCTCTTATCTATAGATAAGATGAGTGATCATGTATCACACCATGATGAGGAAGTTGAGGGTCAAGCTTCTATATCTGTAAGACATGTGTCCGATAGGATTGCATCTGTATTTAGTAGTGTGGTAAGGCAAGTATCTTCTACAACTCAAGTGCCACTAGTATTTCTATAAGAGATGTTATATCTTTTAAGATATGTTACAGCTATTGCTCCACCACTAGCATAATAGCCAGAGGTTCCTTTAGCTCCCTAAAAGACCTACCTTGAGAGAGTTAAAAAGATGGGGCCAAGGACTTCAAGGTTAATGGTATTGTAAAGCCTAAGAAAGCAAAATATTGGCTTGATAGGGCAGAAAAAGATTATAAGGTAGATGAGATGCACCTCAGATAAGAAGGTGATTTGTGCGATGTCTTTACTCGAAGAAGAAGCATCTAAGTGGTGGGAAGATTTGACCGAGCATAAGATAAAAGAAGAGCAGACATATGACTTTGTCTTATTAAAGTTCCATAAGAAGCATATCATAGAAAATTATCTTAACAATAGGAGATAACATTTTATAGATCTTAAGTAAGAGCAAAAATCCATTAGAGAGTATGAGAAGGACTTTACTATGTTAAGTCGGTATGCTAAGGACACCATTTCCATAGAAGTTGACAAGTGTAATAGATTTGAGAAGGGATTACATGTGGACATCAAGTCACAAGTAGTTCCTATAAAGATTAGAGACTTCTCAGAGCTAGTATCTATTTGCAGATCCATTTAAGGAGTACAGAATGAAAAGAGGAAGTTTTATCAGAAGAAGTAGTCCTTTAGTCAAGGGGCTTCTAGTGTAGCCCAGAGGTCAGATAAGAAGTTCAAGGGAAGTCAACCTAAGGCACCACAGTAGCCATAAAAATAAGGTCAGTCTTAAAAGTTAGTACATGGTAATAAGGGCAAGGCTGGATAACAATCTCAGGCTGCCAGTACACCAATTTCTATAGCCAAGGGTAGCTTGATATCTTAGTGTCAGACTTGCCATAAGAGACACTAAGGAGAGCATTGGAAGCTAAAGCTGGGTATGTGCTTTTTATATGGGTCACTAGATCATTTTAATAGAGATTATCTGAAGAGAGTTAATGCTGGATAGGGATCTACACACGTTTCCACTAGAGGCTATAAGGGTGAGTGAGGAAAGAGAGTAGAGGAAGCTCAGAGGGATAGCTTAGAGTCTAGAGCTGAGAATAGAGCTCTTACTAGGTAGTATGCTATTAGAGCTAGGGAGGATATTGATGCCCTAGAAGTCATTACTGGTACTTTTCTTCTCTTCGACTCACTTGTTTTGGGTTTGATACATCTAGGGTCTACACATCCGTATATATGCATAGCATGAACACAAAACTAGGGGTTAGATTTAGAATTTCTTAACCTAGAGATAGTGGTTAGCAATCCTGTAGGTTAGAATGCCATAGTAAACAAGGTTTACAAAGAGTGTCCTTTGATGGTTCAAGGGCACAAATTTTTAGCTAATCTCATCGAGTTACCTTTTGATGAGTTTGACTTGATATTAGGCATGGATTGGTTGTCCAAGTATCAATCCATTATTGACTATAATTAAAAAATGATATCTCTTAAGGTTGAAGATGGGGTTGAGATCACAGTTATGGGTGAGAGGATAAACTTTTTGTCTAATGTCATATAAGCTGTGATAGTGAGGCATATGTTGAAGAAGGGTTGTCAAACTTTCTTGGCTCATGTGTATGATACCCATAAAGGTGAGCTAGATGCTAGTCATATATTGGTAGTGTTAGAGTTCACGGATGTTTTTCCTAATGAGTTGCTTGATTTGCCACCAGAATGGGAACTCGAGTTAGTATAGAGGTTTTACTCGACACTACTCTGGTATTGATAGGTCCATATCGAATGGCTCCAGTAGTGTTAAAAGAGTTAAAGATTTAACTTCAGGAGTTGCTTGATAAGGGTTTTATAAGGCTAAGTGTGTCCCCTTAGGGAGTACCAATTTTATTTGTCAAGAAGAAGGATAGTTCTCTTCAGTTGGATATGGATTATTGACAGTTGAATAAAGTGACCATCAAGAATAAGTATCCTTTGCCATAGATTAATGACCTTTTTCACCAGCTTAGAGAAGTTGGAGTGTTTTCCAAGATTGATTTGAGATCTAGTTATTACCAATTGAGAGTGAAAGAGTATGATGTGGTAAAGACAAATTTTAGAATGAGATATGGCCACTATGAGTTCTTGGTAATGCTATTTAGGCTTACTAATACTCCTACAGCTTTTATAGATTTGATGAATCATGTGTTCAAATAGTATCTTAACCAGTTTATAGTTATTTTCATTAATCACATCTTGGTTTATTTGAAGAGTAAAAAGGATCATGAACAACATCTAATAATAGTTTTGTAGAATCTTAGAGATGAGAAGCTTTATGCTAAGCTTAACAAGTATGAGTTGTGGCTTAGTGAAGTGTCTTTTTGTGGACACATAGCTTCTATAGAAGGGATTTTATGTTGATCCCGGTAAGATTAAGGCAGTTATGGAGTGGAAGCCACCTACAAATACCATAGAGATCAAGAGTTTCCTTAGTTTGGCAAGGTATTATAGATGGTTTATCAAGGTTTTCTCTTTGATAGTAACATTTATGACTCGTTCATTAAGGAAAGATGTCAAGTTTTTCTAGGATGATAGATGTCAAGAGAGCTTTGACAAGCTAAGCTAATATTGATAGAAGTGTCGATTCTTGTTCAGTTAGTTTCTAAAAAGGATTTCACCATT
>CANXYI011734117.1:0-12951 GCA_948208565.1 Hura crepitans
GACACATATTTACCTTTGATTTTCTATTATCATTTACATGCCATAATTTATGATTTCATTAAGGTTTATGACTCTTACCCAAACTTATATTGTAGCTATACATGAGTACATACTCTTAATAATATACCCAAACTAGATAGAGGACTATACCTAAAATATTCTTTAGCTATAGAGGCTTGACTCTTCTCATGCCTTCTATCTTTTACTTACACATCAAAACACTGATATGCTGAGTATAACTTAATGGTGAACTTGAGAAACATAAAATACATATGCACCATACAATTATAGATAATATAAATAGTTTAAGTGTTTAAAAGAAAATTATAGGTTATATACAACAATATAAATGTTAATATAATAGAATTTCATTCTTACAAGCTAATCACTTTTTATTTCATAACATAATTAAATTTCTCATTATACGTGGCTAAACTGATAGACTATACCTACAGACACTGGATAGCAGAATGAGAATTATGTAGTGGTTCATATTTTAGACCTCGATAGCTACACCAACCTATCATACGGTGGTTTCTATTGAACCTTGGTATCTGTACCTGTGCTATCATATAGTTGCTCACATTGAACCTTGGTAGTTTTACTTGCACTATGTTATATAGTACAGTGACTCTTAATGAAACTTGATGGCTGTACCTGTGCTATCATGTAGTGGCTCTAATAGAAATTCGATGACTACACCTATCTATAACAATAATACAAATAATGATAATTAACTTGACTCAAACTTAGCAACTGCTTAATTTCCTAGTTGACTGGTTAACCCACCCAGTGGGTGTCTAACTATATAGGCCTTAAATTCCTATTTTTATTATCCGTTCTATTAATAGTTAATCGATAACATTTAATGTCACAATTTTCTATTCATTTGGTCCCTTTTTGACCATTTATTACAATCACATTTCTAGGTGATTTACTTGACCACTTTACCATTCTCATTTGCATTCTTTTTTCATAATCAAATGTCATTTATTCATCTCATTTACTTTTATAATATATGTCACATAATTCTTTATTTGTACACTCATAAGTGCACATTATTCCATAACACTATTTTCATGTCAATTGTCACTAATTGTTTCATGTCATCTAATACACAACTTTAAGTCTATTTCTTTATCACAACATGTCATTAACACATACATTTCTTTAATATGGATTCACACAGCTATAATGCACCATTTGACCACTATAAGATCTTTACCTTACATGATCATTTTTCTTTCAATTCTCACTTTTATTTACTTCACATAAGCACACAAATAATATACACGATCACTTTTACTATTTTATCTCTTTATTCCTCTTTCCTTTTTTCCTCTCTCATCCTTTGATCTCAGACCAAAAGAAAAATTGTGGCCAAAAAGAGGTTGAGTTAGTTCCCTTGGTGAAAATTGCAAAATTAAATCCCTCTTCTTTATAATGCTTCCATTTGATTTATCTTCCAATTTTCTAGTCACTTATTGATTTAATTCATTTAAGAAAAAAATAAGAAAATAAATTAGGGTATGTGGTTACCTTCTCTCCTTCTCCTTTTTCTTTATTTTTTTACCCAACATCCTTAGGAAATAAAAATTTCCTTCACTTAGAATGATAAATTACCCTTTCAGTCCCTTTTTCTTTTATATTCCATTTGTTTATATCTTTTACTTTGTTTACCATATTTATGTCATCGTCTTTATGTAAATATGTATATAAGAATTATTTATACATATATTAAGGAGCATAGTAATAAATTTGAATAAACTAACCTTTTTTCATATTAACAAACCTTTACTCATGTCTAATTAGATTAATTGCACCACTTATATGCAACTTAGTCTTAGTCTTTTACAGATGTCAGATGTCACACCTACAACACTATAAGCTTGATAAATTAAGTAGCAAGCTCAATTTCAAAGATAAATTAAATAGAGGCTAGCTAAATTAATTTAAGAAAATGTTATTAGTGTAATTAGAGAGATAATATTGGGACAAGTTAAGTCAACAAAGGAGTTTCATATGGAATTGAGCAAAAATTTGCAATTATATAAAAATACAAGAGGCAAATTAGGTAACTATGAATGGGAATAATCACAATAATAACAACGATAGTAGTAGTAGTAGTAGTAGTAGTAGTAGTAATATTAATAACAACAACAATAATGAAAATAGTATACAATTAATTTAGAAAGTGGTATAAACTAACTTTATATGTCAGTAAGCATGTCTAGAAGTTTAGATGGTAGCATAAATTAATTAAAAAGGATTGAAATTTTCCTTAAACTATTCAAGGATATAAATTCCCTATAGATCTCATTAACTTACCATTCAATGAGTTCAATATCATCTTAGTCATGGATTGGATATCTAAGTATTAAGTAGTAGTAGATTAGAGATAGAAGCAAATTTCACTTAAGAAAATAAATAGGGTTGAAATTATAGTGGTTAGTGAAAGAATTTATTTCTTATACAATGTTATTTTAGTAGTAATAGTTAAGCAACTGATAAAAAAGGATTGCTTGGTGTACTTAGCTCATGATGTCGATACCAAAAAGACTAAACATGTATCAGTGAAAAACTAGTAGTGTTAGAATTCCACAATGTGTTTTTAGATGAGTTGTCGGGTTTACCACCAAAACGAGAACTAGAAATTAAGATTGATGTATATCTTAGTGTAACACATATACCTATAACGCCAAAAAAAAAATTGAAAGAACTGATTGTGTAATTACAAGAGCAACTCAATAAAGGGTTTATTAGATTGAGTCTCTTACCTTTGGAGTACCAGTACTATTTATGAAAAAGAAAGATGGTACACTACAGTTGTGTGTAGATTACAAACAACTAAATAATGTGACTTTATTTAATAAATATCAATTGACTAGAAGTAATGATCTCTTTGATCAACTACAAGGAGCTAGTGTATTTTCAAAAATTGATTTAAGAACAGGGTACCATCAATTGAGGATTAAGGAATAAAATATTGCAAAAATGGCCTTCCGAACTTGGTATGGACACTGTTGTTTTAGGCAATGCCATTTTGGCTTACTAATGCTCTAATAGCATTTATGGGCCTGATGAATTAGTGTTTTATACCATACTTGGATTAGTTTGTAGTGGTCGTTATTGAAGACATCTTGGTGTACTCTCAAACCAAGGAAGCACATGAGCACCGCTTAAGGTTAATTTTAGAGACTTTAAAGGAGAAACTGCTTTATGCCAAGCTAAATAAATGTGAATTTTATCTCTATAAGGCATCATTTTTAAGATATAATACCTTTGTAGATGGCATAATAGTATATGCTAGTTTGATTAGAGCCATTATAGAGTGTAAGTCACTAAGAAATGTAACGAGGATTAAAAGTTTCTTAAGATTGGTAGGTTATTACAAATAGTTCATCAAGGGATTTTTAATGATTGTTGCTCCAATAACCCATCTACTCTATAAAAATGTTAAGTTTGTGTGGAATGACAAATGTTAAGAAATCATTAACAAATTGAAAAATATGCTGATAAAAGCTCCAATCCTTACACAACCAGAGCTAGAAAAAGACTTTACTATCTATAGTGATGCTTCTCATAAAAGACTTAGGTGTACAATAATGCATGGTAATAAGGTGATGTCAAATGCATCTAGATAGTTGAAGCCATATGAAAAGAATTATCCAAGACATGATTTGGGACTATCTACCATTATTTTTGCTTTGAAAATATGGATGAACTATCTTTTATATAGAGAGATGTTATGTATATTTTAATCATAAAGGTTTAAAATATCTCGTTACATAGAAAGAGTTGAACTTGAAAAAGTAGAGATGGATGGAATTAATAAAAATTATGATTTCCTTATTGATCACAATCTAGGTAAAGCCAAAGCGATAACAGATGTTTTTAGTCAAAAGTTTATATTAGCTATGAAAGCAATGAATGTAAAACTGAGACAAATGGAAGATAGTGCACTTTTAATAGAACTGTAGGTGAAATCAAGCTTAATGCAACAAGATAAAGATACATAGAAAGAAAATAACCAGCTTATATCTATAATGGGTTCAATCCAAGTAGGGAAGCCTACTAAATATAAGTTAACGTAGATAGGTGTTTATACTATCATGGTCAGTTGTGTGCACTAGATGTGGATATGCTTAAAAAGTAGATATTACAGAATGCCCAAAATGCACTATATGCAATACAACTGGTAGTATAAAAATGTACCATGATCAGAAACCCTACTATTAGTGGATTGGTATGAGAAAAGATATTACAAAGTACATGACAAAATATTTGACATACCAGTAAGTGAAAATAGAGCACTAAGTTCCTTCTATAGTGCTTTAACCCATTACAGTACTAGAATAGAAATGGGAGGGAGTTACAATTGATTTCCTAGTGCGATATCCTTTGACTAGGAGTAAAATGTGACTTAGTATGGATAATTATTGACTAGTCAATGAAGACTACACAATTCATAGTAGTGAGAATAGATTATTCTTTAGAGAAACTAGCTTAATTATACATAGATGAGATTGTGTGGTTACATGATATGCCAACTTAAATTATATATGATCGAGAGGTGAAATTAACATCACAATTTACAAAAAAGAATACATAGTGCCTTCGGTACTTCAATAACATTTTGCATAATGTTCCACCAATAAATGGATGGTCAATTAAAATGAGTTATTCAAGTGAATATGATAATTGAGTAAAGTAAATATCGACATTATTATGATGCATACATTGAAAACCCTTATGTATAAGTAATTGAAGACATGTTAAGGAATTATGCCATTGAACTTAATGGAAGTTAAGATCCCTTCCTTCCATTGGCAGTGTTTATATACATCAATAGTCATTAAGGAAGCATTGGCATGTCACCTTATGAGGTTTTTGTATGGAAGGAAATGCAAAACTCCACTTTATTGGAGTGAATTTAGCAAAAACAAGCTAATTGGTCTATATTTGATTAGGAATGTTGTGGAAAACATTAAGGTGATTAGAGACAAATAGAATGCATCATCATATTAACAAAAGTCATAAGAAAATTTGAAGCGAAAAAACATTGAATATAAGGTGGGTGATAAAGTTTTGCTTAAAGTATCATAGTGGAAGAAAGTGCTGCAATTTTGTAAGAAAGGTAAGTTAAGTCTGAGATTCATCAGCCTATATGAAATTATAGAACGTGTGGGATAGATAGCATATAGATTAGCTTTACATCCTGAACTACAATAGATCCATGATTTATTCCATGTTTTAGTGTTGAAGAAGTACAAATAAGATCCTTCACAAGTACAACTAGCTGAAAAAGTGGAGATACAACTTAATCATTCATATAAAAAAAAGCAAGTGAAAATTTTACCACTCGAGGTGAATGATTGATGTAATAAAATAGTACCATCAGTAAAAGTCCTATAGAGATGCCACAACATTAATAAGGTAACACAGGAAAGTGTAAAACAAATAGGAGCATAAAACCTATAATTGTTTTCACTAGGTAATTTTGAGGACAATTTTAATTTTAAAGGGGTAAGGCTATCATAGCTTAAATTTTGATTTGTTTTTTCTCAACCATAGGTTTGGAATTAGAAGAAAAAGTACGGAACAAAATAGATGTATGGATCATGTAGAGTCGATTGGTGTCAACTATGCCACACCTTACCTGATTTGGTAGCCAAATTTGAATGAGACATGTCACATAGTGATGCCTCTTATTCAAATAATTTCTAGCATGAGTAAGAGATGACATGATAACTGGTCATACCTAATATACCATTACCTTGTTGAAACCCTCTTAAGTTTGTTTGATGAATAGGCTAAGCCCACATGTAAACAATTATATAATATGCATATATGAACATATGGTCAAATTGTCCTACTGAGAATAAAATTTGGTAGCACAAAGACTACACGGTAGAATATCCCAAAATACAACCTGCAAAAAATCACACTTTTATTATATCTCAATCTCAAATCCATATCATGCAACCTTTTGGTCGCCCAATATCATCATCATCATCATTACTCAGTGACATTAGTCACATTGAAATCACAATGTCAATAAAAAGTCTTAATATTAACATATATTTAGTTCATATGACACATATGTTATGTACTAATAATGTCTATCTAATTAATTTACATTACCAAATTACTTTTATAAACTATACATACATAAGACTAAACTCAACCCATAGCCTTTTAAGTAAATATAAGTGTTAACTACTTTTATATACTTTAGACTAATGATACAAAGAGGTATACCAAAACTTAAAGATATTTGCAATGTGTTGCTACTCTGAGACTAAACTGAAGTGTTGTCTATCTACAACCTACACATTGAGAACACAATGCTTTAAGCATAAAGCACAGTGGTGTATTTAATAAAATATGCTCACAAACACATACACTCATGCCAAGGATACATTTCAAACAAAAAAGTATCTCATGTAACTTTTACCCAATTTACCTTACTTGTTGTGTTACTTATTTAGCCATTTCAAGTCATTATGTTACTATAGTTTATGATTGCCGATTTTATATCACTTACATATCCTAATTCACCACTTGTATTTATTTCCATTTTTACAGGCCGTCATTATATCTATTATTTATTAACAAATTGACTTATTAAAAAAGCTTACTAATTATGTTAATGCCAAGATCATTATCCTATTAACATAGCTTATTTAAATTATAATTATTAATCTAATAATTTAATCTATATTTTACATTCTGCCATTTCCTTTTATTATCTCATATCAAATAGACACCATTCCCAATACTAGATATCTAGATCATATTGTGTAGTGGTCTATATTTTTTACCTCACACCTACTGCATCATCATATCATATTAATACCATTGTGTAGTGGTTCTGTTGGAACTATTGAATATCAACATGTACATTTAATGATAGCAAAATGTCCTAGCAGATGCTTTGTCCCCTATTGTCTTGTCAACCTATCCAACATGTTGTCTAACATATATTAGCTATTATGTTTCCACTTTTGTTACTCATAAATTACATGTTTCATGAACATTTTATCATTCTAGATTCTAATCATACGTTCATTTAGATAATGTCCTATCTATAATATCCATACCATTGCTTATTTTTTGTTCTAGATCATTTCATATTATTTATCTCATCATATAAATTGCATGATGCACTTTCATCCGTTGTTAACACACATTGTCATTATGAATAACTATTTCACATTTTTCTTCTTATAGTACCATTTCCATTATGTACATTACCATTTACCATTTCTAATTCACTTATCAATCATGTTCATTATGTATATTACTAATCACCATTCATTCTTTATATGTCAACACACAATATGTATTACACATGCCATCATGCACATATGCATACTTCATATGCAACATTTCCACTATTCCATATATTCATCAATGCACAAATTTATTACATGTCATAATCATTTATTCAAGCATCTTAGACTCTAGTTATATTCATTATACAATAGATTAATTAACTCCAATTATGTCCCTATTTTACATACAACCTGACCATTACTCCTATAATGCTTGTAAATCGAGGTTTCATAAATAGTACCTCTAAGGCTTAAATAGGGTTCCTTGAGAGATGGGACAACTTTTAAGGCCAGAGAGGCTGCGTAGTAGTCATAAAACTTTAACGAGCTAGAAAATGAGGAAAATGAATTAATTTAAAATTTTAGTAGAACCAATAATTCATTTTAAATAGTAAACTAGTGAATAATGGCCTTAGATGAACTTGTGCCAAGAATGACCTAAGATGTGCCTAGACAGACCTAAAAATAGCATACCCTGAAGATTAAAAATTCCATTGAGTCCATTGGTGTGGGAATTTTAATTTGCTTAGGTCGTTTTATAATTTTTTAGAATTTTTTCTTATGGCAAGTGAATAGTAATCCCTTTTGCCTTTGGAGTTTGGATCTAAAATTTTACTAGCCCCTTAATGGGTATAATTGAGGATTTTTGGCACTAAAGAGATTATTTTTAGAGGTCTATAAAAGTTATTGAAATTTTCTAAATTTTAAGATGAAATTAAAGTTATTTAGGTTGTTAGATCACCACGTGTCATAATCTAAGCATTCCACCAGTTAATATATATAACCTCACACATATGTACCACATAAGTAAGGAAGTGTCTTTAACCTCCCACCAAGCCCAAAAAGTTGATGCCGTTCCCTTCACCCTCTTCTCCATTTTTCTTCCTTCTTTCACCCTAAATCTTTACCAAATCTCATAAATTTTATATGGAATCAAACCTCTATAATCCCTATAACACACTTTAATTGGTAAAACACCAAAATAAGGCCTCAAATAGGAGAAATAAGTATGAAGTGAATAATGATCTTTTTCGGTGTAAGTGATATTTTCTTAGTTTTTATTTTTATTTGAGTAGCTCTAGTTATTTAATGAAAAACCATGTTTATAGATTTTAATTTGGAGCTTTATATAATTTTATATGGATTTTCTAAATTCTAGGGTTCATATGTAGGTTCAAGGAGAGATAGTGAAGAACAAAGGGATTCAAGGCCTTATATTTGTGGAAAAGGGTGTTTTCACACCTTAGGTATGTGAATTTAATGTGATAAATGTATGCCATAATGTATAAGTATGTATGTGTGCATGAACATGTGTATGAAAGTGTGATTTTGCCCATGTGTATGCATGTTAATGTTAAATGATCATGTTTGTATAATGATAATAGAATGGTATGTATGCCATTAGAGGGATAAAAGCATGTGTATGTATGTGGCATATATTTGTCTAAATGCATGTCATGTATGTCATGGCATGTGTATGTGTGCATAGTGTATAATGATTATGTGAAATGGTAGAAAATGTGATAAATAATATATGTGTCTTGAAATGTGAGAAAATAAATATATGGTAATTGGTGAAAGCAAGGTGTGATAATTTAAGTTAAAATGTGGAAATAGTTATGTCAATTGTTTGATGATGTAACCATATTTGCATATTTAGCATGAAATGGCATAAATGGAAATGATGGTGTAAGTGATTGTGTATAATGAAAGCTTGAGGATAAAAATAAAGATGACATATGGTCGATGTGTGGTAATGCCTTGTAAAATTATATGGCATGGCTATTTATGAGATTATGTTAAGTGACCTATAAGAAGAATGACCAAATGGATAGTGCATTTTTGTAAAATGACTCATAACTGTGTAATGCATGAAAATGAGAAAATGACCAAAAACTGTGTGATAGGAATATGAATGTTAAGTCAATAAAATGACAAATAACTAAATAATAAATTGAGTTTGCCAATTAGTTAGACACTCAGTGGATGGGTTGATCAGTCAACTAATGAGTTAGTAGTTGCTAGGGGTACTAGCCTTTTAGGCCATTGATTATGTGATAGTGTAAGCTATTAGCCTCCTAGGTCATTGCCTATGTGATTGTATACATGGGTGTAGTCACCGAGGTATTGATGTGGTCCACTACACTAGGTAGGTGCAGCTACCGAGGTCCTGATATGGGCCACTACACTAAATAGGTACAACTACTAAGGTTCTGATGTAGGCCACTGCACTAGGTAGGTGCAGCTACTAAGGTCCTGATGTGGGCTATAGCACTAGGTGGGTACAACCACTAAGGTCCAGGATAGGGCCACTGACTAGGTAGATGCAGCTATTAAGGTCTAAAATATGGGCCACTGCATAGCTTGGATTCCCTTTTTATCTAGTGCCTTTAAGCATCATCTGTCTAGTAGTTGCCTAAATAAAGGAATGAGTATATTGAATAATAACAATACTAGATTTATGGCCATAAAAATGGATAACACTTGTAATTAGACAATGAGCCTATTGATTAAATTAATATTATTTTAATAAATTAACTTTATGTGTTCCAGATAGTTTATAACATGTATGATGCATGGATGTATACATGATGTGCACTTATTGCAATAAATTGACCACTAAGTTTTATACTCAGCATATTGGTGTTTTGATGCATAGGTTATTAATAGTGTAGCAGCTCAGCCTTAGTATTTTACAGTGTAGTAGATAAGTTTTTGCAAGGGTAATATTTATGTACTTGATGATTGTTAGTATAGCACTTGTGTATAGTGGGTTTGGGCTTAGTTAGTGTAAATTTTGGATATGTACGTAACTTATAAGACTAAATGTATGTGACACCCCCTACTAGATTCTTGAAGAACCCAATAAATGGTGCACTTTTCGCTAGGTCATCCATCCTAAAATTTCTCCCATGTGCATTCATTTAACTTTTACTTATTCGATAATGTTTAACTCTATCTGACTCTAAATTTGTTCTTGTCTATCTTTACACATTACTTAGGTCATAACATATTAGTCATACCATAATTGGTCAATTACAGGTCAATCAGGAATTTTCTAAAATCTGACAGCACAACGACTGTCCGAGTCACTATCTAAAAATTTGAATCTGTAGAAAAACAATTTTATAACATAATTCCACATCTCTTGGACCCTTTTGGTCCCCTAGGTATCAACTTAACCTCATCTCTCTATTAACATCAACACAGGCCTTAGGCCACAATAAAGAAAAATCACAAAGTAGAGCCTCAGGCTCACAAATCATTAATAAAAGCCATACATTCTCAAAAGGATTGATAATTTACTTATTACAACACATTTTGTACTTATATAATTACATTATACACACTCTATATACATCATACCTATTTCCCATCTAAGTACATAAAGTACAAACCTATACATTATTTGCATTAGCAACCTTCTGATGAATAACCTCAGAAGTTCACTACATACTTCACGAGGCTACGACTTGGTTACCTATGCACCAAAATAGATATGTTGAGTATATAATATACTCAGTGGTAAACTAAAACATTTAAATCATGTCAGGTAGTTTATTCATGCATATATAGTCATAATATTACTTTGTTCTGATTATAAGGTTCAATTTAAGATAATTATGTACCAAATTACTAAATTACCCTTATACCAATTCATGTCTATAATTCATTCATTTCATCATCCCAAACCATGCCATTCATAGTTTAAAATCATTATTTATAGATAGCATGCATAATTTTTACTAATCAAGCTAATAAGTACTTCACATGTGAAATTACCAAAATGCTCATATGTGTGTATTGCCCAATTATTCAGGTGAATGTGTCAAATTATACCTTGTATCATTTTCCAATATCATATGTGATTTATATTTTTCTTATTTAATTTATTTTAGCTGGCCCGACTAGAAAGATGACACTAACATTCACTGGACCAACAAGGAATAAAATAGTGTAGTGATCCACATTCTTAACCCTGACCTTAGCCGTTGTATCGACCCTGGTTGAAAATCATGATTGAGTCATAGCACCTAAGGTGTAGGTAACATGATGTGGTATGTCTAATAGACTAGTCTATCTAATAGACTAGTATAATGGCCCTTTGGGACCTTAGTCGTTGTATCGAACCTAGTTCAAAATCAATGATGGCATAACTTGGTCTGCCTAGCAGACTGGTCTCTCTAACAAACTATTGCAATGGCCCTCCGGGACCTATGTCACTGCATCGGCAAAATTAAGTAACTAGCATTAAGGGGCAAAGGTAGACAATTGTCTATCCAAAGACTAGTATAATGGCCCCAATGTGGATTTAGGCCACTGTAACGCCCGATAGTCAAAGTTTTGTGAACAGTATTGAGTGGGCCCGAGTGATGTTCCCCATGGTTCGGGTTGTCATTTTGAGTCCATTGACTAGCATATTGGTCATAAAAATTTGACGGGCCTAAAAATAGGGAAAACAAATGAATTAAAAATTTTAGTAGAACAAATAATTCATTTTAGGTTAAGAACTACTCTTTACAGAGATAAAATGAGGTGGGGGCGAGATAGCCCTAGGATGTGCCGGATGGTCTCAAAAATATCATACCTTGAACCTTAAAAATTCCACTGAGTATGATAGAGGAGGAATTAGAATTTTTTGAGGTCAACTGATATTTTTTTTGAATATTTTATTCTAGCCGTGAATAGTGCCAAAAAGTCAACGGTTGACTTTTAACTTGAAATTTTACATGGACCTTAGTCCCATTAATTAAGGAATTTTAAAACTGAAATGGGAATTTTTTGAGACATATAGAATTTGGCTCAAAAAGTGACATAAAATGCTAAAAATTGGTTTATGGGCCATTTAGCCCAATCAAATGGGTTCAGCCCATTTCCCATAATAGATTTTACATGTGTGTACACCACACATGTAACTAAACCACCATCAACCTCTCCAAAAGCCCAAAGTCCATGCCATAGCCAAGCATTTACCCATTTTCTTCAAGCTTTCTATCACTTAATTCCACCTAAACTTCATGAAAAAGTTATATAATTAGAGCCTCCATCATTTTTAGATATCAATTCCTCTATCAATTTGAATAAAAAAGCTCAAATTGGAGAGTTTTCACTCTTAGGTGAATAGTGTCCAATTAGGTAAATGGCCATAAATCCCATTTTTTTATTTTTGGTATAGGTAGCTTAGGTAATTCTAGGAATCCTTATGTTTTTAGAATTTCATTTGGAGCTATGGTTGATTTTTGAGGAATTTTCTAAGCTAAAATTATGTATGTTTAGGGTTTGAGAAAAGAGGAGAGAGAAATCAACAAACTCAAGCTCAAAGTGGTGGAGAAAGGGGTGTACATACACCCTAGGTATGTGGAATAACTCAAATGTATAATGCCTACTTTGTATGTTAATTTTTATGCATGTTACCTTGTATGGAAAAATGACATTATAGGTGTGTGCATGTTGTTTAGGTTAAATTTGATTATAAGCATGCATTTGGTATTAAATTAATGTGGTTTGTAGAATAAATGAGGAAAAATGGCATGTGGAAGTGTGGGTGGATAAGATGGCCGAATGGGGTACCATATGGGGTGTGTTATGCGGGGTTGAATATTGAATGCAAATT
>CANXYI011734131.1:0-10772 GCA_948208565.1 Hura crepitans
TATATTGTAATGTTTATGAATCCTATCTCAAGCAAGCATGCATTATATTTAAAATAGTTATGTCATTTTTTTATGTATAAGAAGTAAATTGGTGATATTTAAAGAATACAACAAGTATATTATATATCCAAAAATTGGGTCATTGATTAATTATTTTTTGGCTTAACAATTACCCATAATTCTATAAGATTTGGCAATAATTGCCCAACTCCCATCTCTAGCAGATTGGCCTTTATTAAAATACATTTTTAGTATGACTTTTGATTAAAGAAAACTTAAAATGATTTTTGTTAAGAAAATACCAATTAATTATGTAGAAAATCATTTGAATGTCAGATTTAGGCTTAAACATGTAAAACAAGTTATTAACTATCTATTACAACCCTAAAATAAATAAGAGAATTAAAAGGATTCAAAACCAAAGGAAATAGAACAAAGAACTTAATTGGTCCCATCAGTACATCATTAAGTCTATGCAAACTCTTTAAAGTTGTACCATGTGTTCACACGAACTATGAGTAATAATGGTTATTATGTTTGTCCGGACTTTCACTCTAATGAGAAGGGTCACTTGCATACAACTCAAAAGAAAAGGTTAACAATACCAAATAAAGATTCATAAGGATTGACAAATAGGACGAATAATACAAATACCTGCGAAAAGTAGAATTCAAAGTAAATGTCTACACAGACTATGTTCCTCATGAGAGGGAGTCCGTGTGCACTTCATGGATAGAATAAATAAGAATCAAACATGATCTTCCATACGAACTACATTCCTCATGAGTGGGAGTCTGTACAGATGTGAAATAGTTCTAGCAAGTCAATAATATGCATATATGAGAGTGGAATAAGTACACTAGGCAAAATCACACAAGCATATCTATGTAGTAAATAGAATACATGAAAATAAGATATATAAGATAAGATACTGTTATCAAATGTAAATCTGTACAAATGACACATTATGAACATATTAATAAGGTAAGTCCATGTGGATGTCATCATGCTTATGATAGGTCTGTGCGATTAGGATTAAAATTACAAAATAGTTATAACATGAAAATAATCAATTATACAAGAAGGAATAACTTAAAACAACCACTTACTCCTATGGTCAAAGTGGGGATTACATAGAATCACCTCACTTGAGATTAATCCTTAGAGATCATAGGTCCATGAAAATAGCATGAATGTGTATAGTGAGAGGCCTTAGA
The DNA here is from genome assembly GCA_948208565.1 of Hura crepitans. NCBI lineage: Eukaryota > Viridiplantae > Streptophyta > Magnoliopsida > Malpighiales > Euphorbiaceae > Hura > Hura crepitans. Next base: position 1,218 of record CANXYI011734131.1, read on the forward strand.
TCTTACCCTTGTAAGTGGAATTTAAGCAACAATGCAAATGGTAGGGTTTTAGAAGAATAGAATTTGAGTGTTGGCTAATAAGGCTAGTAGAGTGATTCCTACTTAAAGTTATATTTTAGGCTCATGGATAGGGTTTTAGACTCTTAAAATTGCTACCTTCGAAGCTTCCCAATCTTTGTTAGGCCCTAGGAGGGGTATTTAAAGATTCTGGGGTTAGGTTATCCTGTCTAGAAGTGGTAGAGTCCTTCTAAGACTAGGATTTATCATCTAGATAGTAATCCCACACTTTTTAAAGATTTTCATTTACAAGTCCAAGTAGACTTATTCAATTAAGTCTATACAAACTTAGGCATGGGTTTTCCCATTAGTTTATAGGCTTTGGTTCAGGTTACATTTAGTTCGTGCAGACATGGGCTTTGGCTTGTCTGTGTAGATCTTAGGCTTTGGGCTCAACTATTCTAGGCTGGCTAAGGTATGGACCTCATAGCATTAAGTCCAGGTAGACTTTTGCCCTGTTAGTTCATGCTAACTTAGTTTCCAGGTTTCTTGCCTTGTTGCTTAAGCCTATCTCTGGTTATTATCATGGGCTAAACTTTAGGTGTCTATAGTTGCCCCTACTTTGGTGTGTGCTATGAAATGTTAAAGCAACAATACATATCAAAGTACTTCAGACATCATCACATAGCTAAAGTTTTACTATTTTCACCTTTTTATGAACTAGCTCACGATTATCATGTCTGCATGATATAAGTTGTTATCTCGCACCTTCATGATTAGACTTGTTGCATGTTTTCATGTCTTAGCATTCGTACCATTTGACAGCTTGGTATTCACACCATTTGATGGCTTAGCATTCACACTATTTGGTGGCTTAGTCATTCACACTATTCGATGGCTTAGTCATTTGTAGCATTTGATGACTTGATATTCTCACCATTTGTTGGCATTGTATTCCCACCATTCGGTGGCTTTGTCATTCACACTATTCAATGGCTTGGTCATTTGCACCATTTGTTGGCTTGTCATTTCATCTCTTATTGCATATATGGTTAATGAGCATGGAAGATGTATGTTCTAACATAGGAAAATATGTTGCCAATTTAAAGTAATATATGTCATTTTCATGATTTGCATGTTTTCATGCTGAGGAAAGTGCATGTTTTTATATCGATAATAGATGATATATGTTTGTCAGACATAAAAAATTTATTTGATGATTTAAAGAAAGATGTGTTGATAACTACTGCATGTTTTCATGCAAAAATGAATGATGAAATAAGTAGTGTATGTTTCCATGTAGAGGAATATGATACATGTTTTTCATGCAAAGGAATATAAAGATCAATGATGCATATTTTCATGTAGAGGGGAACACGTAGATAATGGATGTATGCTTTTCATGCATAAGAAAAATATATGGATAAATGATGCATGCTTTTCATGCTTAGGAAAACCATATGTATAAATGATGTATGCTTTTCATACATAGGAAAAGATGGATAAATGATACATGCTTTTCATGCATAAGAAAATATATAGATAAATGATGCATTCTTTTCATACATAAGAAAATATGTAAAAAAAAAGATGCATGCTTTTCATACACAAATAAATGATGAGGTGATTCTATGAAAGAATAAGTTTATTAGGTGTTATGACATATGTGATAGCTCCTAATCATTTCTAAATGATGGAATATAACAAGGTGTGTTTTTTATTGAGTGGTGAATGATGAATGTAGTAATGAATGTTAGTTTTTAATCTTTTCTAGATAAAGGAATGTGGCGAGGTATGCATAGTGATACAGATGTTTTTGCTTATTTTTTTCTAAATAAATAAGGAATTTGAAAGAATGGTGAATGCATGTAAAACATGACTATGATTCTTTTCTAGGTGATTAGATGAATGAATCATCTTTTATGATGTATGAATGGTGAAGGTAGATGAAAGCTGATGTATGTTGAACAATGGATACATCTTTTGCTATGATTAATGTATAAATGAAGGCAAGTAAAATAGGTAATTTTTCATAAAATGTATGTATAATTGAGTGTGAGTAAGTGAGAGTGAGTGTGAGTGAACCTATTATTTATGATGTACGTGTGATAATGTTTCTAAATGCATGAGTCAGTATTTGTTTTGTTATTGGGATCATTCTTCTCTCAGGCTTATTATAGGAAAAGGTTGGGTTTGAGAAAATAATGAAGTTATAAAGTTGTTAGCTAGGTTGGGGCAATAAGAATAAGATGTCTCTTAAAGAAAGAGGTCAGTTAAAGTGATAGAAAGGCTAAGGAAAGTGTTGAGAGGTAGGTTGAGTTGAGATGGACAATGGCAGGGCCAAGGCTTGGGCGAAATGTGAATTTGTCCATGGAGGCCATTTAAGCATGTGTGGTTTAAGAGTGAATGATTATGAAGGATGAGCATGCACACGTACCTGATTACATAGCATGGTACTCTTATTATTGGTTGGTCTTAAGATTTTATAACTAAATATTTTCTCTCAACCTCTAATTATTGCCTAGATCACCCTTTATAGGTTTTCAATCTAGCGAGGTATGCTCTAACTTTTACCTTGGCTACCCTTTTTGAGTCTTTAACTTAGCGAGCTTCTTTAGTCTTTTTATATTTTTTATTTTGAATTCAACTTATCCATATTTAGTTAAGGCTTGGGATCTAATTGTGTTATGTTTGATCAAATGAGTCTAGACTTACACCTTTTTAAGATGACTCAATATGTTTTGGACCTTTTGGCATGAGAGGTGGTGCTTTTTATAGCAACAATTAGCTGGCTACGGGTACCGACTTCATGCACCCTAGTATCTAAAATTTTTTGTAATTTGAATTTCATTCTTTTGACCTTTTCGAGTACAGCATTGATGATATCCTTATTACTAATGAGTCATGAAGATTCTCTAACTAAATATTTTCTCTCAATTTCCCTAACTTTTGCATAGGTTCATGGTTTTGATTGATCGGCCTAGTGGGAACTAGAAAACTCAATTCTTTTTAAATGAGGGCTATCATAATTGAAAAAAGAATGCTCGCTTATTTGAGGCTAAAGGCAAATCCTTTTGTTTTTATGGGCTTTAGAGTTTTGACATCTTGGAGCTTCTGACCTTTAGATTTTAAGTGAGCAAGAACCCTGAAATGTTTGTCATTTAGAATGGTTCTTAGGTAATGAATTTGATGCTTTAAGTTTTGGAGCCTATTTAACTTAGGTCTCTTTTAAGATTGAATGAAAGCATTCATTTGGGTTTAATTACCCCCAGCTTATTATTTTTTTTTATATCATATCTCTCATTCAAGGATGTTTCTCATGCTTTACAAGGAAAGAACAAGTTTTAAGCTTCAAAATTGTGTGTAGTGGTGGTGAGCCATCATGAATTATTTGTAATAGATGTGGATTAAGCTTATCATGTTTCTTTTTCTCTTTTTTTTAAAAAAATCTCTCAACACACTTTTAAGTGTACCTTACTATATAGTGATTATGGTAGATAAAGATGCTCATGAAAAACCAAAATGATGTTTTTTAAACTTTAATTGTTCCAACATAGAAGCAAGGAACAAGAAAAATGAAAATAAGGATCAGCAATCCTATCTTCATTAGAACTTGCCATATCCTTGATTGGTGAGATCTTGTAGTTAGTCAATAGTTAGCCCATAAGGTGGCAAACTAAATGTTAGAAAGAGAGAACCTCACTTTTTAGAGATTTAAGGGAAGACAGTGAGGTCTGGTGATAGGTGGCTTTTAGGGTAGGGTTGCACACCACGGTTTATGAGATCTTAGATGGCTCGATAAAAGGCTTTGCAATTGTCAATTAGGTGGCCAGTCTTTTGTTGATAGGCAAAGTATAGGTCATGGTGATGGTTAGGTGGAAGTGGTGAGGAATGGTGTTCGAGCACTAAAGGTTAGAAAAATTTCTCTTCTTTCAATTCCTTAAGCATCTTAGATAAAACTTATTCATATGAGAAAGTCTGTGGGAAATCTTTCTTGGCCTAGTTGCTTGCCCCCATGGTTGAATTCATGCCTATTGGATTCTTCAAAGCACTTTGTTGTTGGACTACAAACTTCTCTTTCATCTTTTTTCTCAATGAGTGATAGCATTCTTCATTCTAATAATGCCATCGCTTTATTAAACATGCCTCTAGTCACAAATTGACTTTCACCTTTAGTTTTAGGTTTGGTTGCCATTTTTATGGTGAAGAGTGCTAAAGGAAACAGATGGGTTGAGTCTTTTCTTTTGAATAGCCTAAGTGAAGGATGATCCTTATAGCAAGCATGATACAGTTGTCAATGTGATATGATGGATGCTTCGAGCATTATGATTATGATTTTATGTTACGTTTAACTTGCATGGGTGATTAGAGGTTAGTATTGCATGTGCTACCTGATATGCATAGACATAATGTGACTACAAATGCATGTGGATGTGTGATGGATTATAATATGCCAAGTGTATGCATGGGATGTAACTTTTATAATTTAAAAGCATGTGATATATACATGACATGCCTAGACCTAATATCAATATATGATTACAAGGTGAGTGAATTCTACATGACAGATGATATGTGTTTATGTATGGTAAGCCAAATGTGAATGCATAGATATGTAAAGGATGGTTAATGCATAGGTGAGGTTAAGAGGTCCTATCATGTGCTATTACAAATATGCCTATGACAATGCATGTGACTTAGGGAGTTATAGATTAATCATGTTTAAGCCTATGACTAAGTAATGTGAATGGGGTAGTGTTGTTCATATGCAACATATGTTGATGTATGGAAGCCTATAATTCTAGTGCATGATTTGTAAAGTTGCCTAATGTTATACATGATTCCTAGGGATGCTTATTAATCATTGATCTATCTTTTAAGAGGAAGCTAATGTTTATGTGTTTCGGGATTTTCCTCTTAAAGTTAACATACATTTGTACAAATGATTGGAAATAAATTCATTATCTCATGTTATTAAAAGTAATTGAATGGATTACAAAAGCTCATGACTAAACTAAGCTAAACAAAAGTAAAAAGAAAAGGGGAGCAAAGAGCTTCTAAGATTTTAGATCAGGTATCTACTTAACATCAATAAGATTTTGGATGGCATGATAAAAGTTATTGCACTCATTTATTAAATGCCCTATCTTTTGGTGATAGGCAAAATATAAATCATTCCTATGTTTAGCTAATAGTAGGCCCATTAGAGGTCAGTATGGTACGATTGAAGCTTCCCTTCTTTTATGAGCTTATCCAAGCACCAAAACATAGGTCTACCCAGTTTGGAGAAGCATTGAATGTTAACTATATTGACATCTGTATCTTGATCGATGCTATTAATGCTATCATTTTTGAATCTTTTATTCTGAGAGGCCACTTCGATATCAATGGTTATCTCCTTAAGTCATTCACATGTGGTAATGCTTTTGGCAAAAAGCCCCATTTTCATGTAATTATTGGCATTCCTAATAAACATTTTGATATGGTCGATGTCATCTAGCTTATTCCTCATTTTAAAAACCTTATCCCTTTATCATTTTAAATATTCTAAAAAGAATTCATTGGGTTTTTGGCCCATGAATTCCAAGTCTTTAAGGGTTACCTTAATTGTTACGCTATTTGAGTATTGCTTATTAAATGCACGAGCCAACTCTCCCTAGTTCACCTTCATCTTATTTTCTAAGCTATGGTACCAATCCAAAGCCTGCCTAGTTAGAGACATACTAAATAGGCTTACCATTTATGCTTTTGATAGTTGTTCAACCTCATAGCCACTGCATACTACTTCAAGTGAGTCCTCGGGTCAGAAGTGCCATCAAACTTACTCAAATTTGACATCTTGAATTTGTGGCACATGGCATGATTAGGCTTCAGATTGATGTCTTCTAAGTTAATGTCTTTACCTCTGGTCACTAGATGACTCATGGCTTCTAGCTTTTTATTTAGTGTTTTGATAGGATCCTTTTTATCATATTTAAGTGGTGGAACTTTATTACAGCTAGGCTTAAGTGGTATTTCTTCATCAAAAAGCTAGTCATTAGCCATCTCTATCTTGCTATTATTAGTAGTAAAAGTTTGGCCCTCTTTTTATTGGGCATTCATACTTGATAGTACATTGGTTATGATGGCCATCATCCTTTTCTCCATAACTTGAAGGACCTTATTTAGCATGGTCTTTGTCACTAGTTCATCTTTAGGCATGATCATTCACTTTGGTGTATTACAGATGAATCAATGGTGGTAGCAAAACAGAGGGTTAGTGATGTCGCATGGTATGTGCTTCATGTTTCATGTGTTCATAATATATATATGCAGATACATGGTATGGATTGTTACATGATTCATGAGTAAGAAGTTAGTGGACCTTTACAAGATGAAAGTCTTTTGATGTATGGCTAGCATGAAGTGTACTTAAGTCTATATGAAGCATGTTTACAATACATGAGTATTAGGATGAAAAATGAGATACATATGGTATTCAAGAAAGACACAAAGTTTATGTAATAGGTATAGTGTTATGCAGGTGTATTAAGATAAAGCATGATATACACAATGTATATAAAAATAGGAAAGATATAAAATAAAAAGTATGTAAAGTTTAAGTTATGTAGTAAGTACAAAGTGACGTTATAAAGGATACTAGTTAAGGTGTACAAAGATAAACACAAGCAATAAGCCTTCTAACCTTATTACTCCCACACATGTGATTTTAGTTAATCTTCTTAGATGGGGTTACCTATATGTCATCAAGGGATACATAGGTTCGAATATGGGCTTAATTAAGCCCAATGACCTGTCGTATTTAATGTGCATGTAAGAATTTGGGCTATAACATTTAAGTCTTGTTTGAGTTGAAATTAGGTTAGGCCTATTCCAAATAAAAGGCATAATAGGTTTGGCCCGCTTTAAATAAGGTTAATTATAATAGGCCCATATAGCAACCATAATGCAATCACAAATTCTTAAGGTTATACAACCTACGGGAAGCTGCTAAGCTTAATTATATGGGCTCATGTTTTGGTAAAAAAGGCTTATAGCTCTTAGAAGTAGAGGTTCCACCTATCGGGTCTTTCCAATTAAGGATAATAATGACTGGTTAGTTCACCTTTTCATATACCCAAAGGCACGAAGCTTGTGAGTGATGGATATTCTAGCACTTCTCCATTCTTAAATGAAAAATGCAGTGATACTTTACAACACCATCTATGGTAATAGGGGCATAGTTTAAATAGGATATAATGTATGGGATTGATAAAAGTTAGAATATTAGATGGCATAGTATTTAGGCACTTTTAGATTGAGATTCTCAATCCCCAGTAGAGTTGCCACTATATAGAAAATAGATTTTACCAGGGATAAGAGTGGTTAGTGGAGTCACTAACTAGCCTCTACACTAAAACCTCTAATCTTCTATACTAGAAAGGTTTAGAATTTAGATTTTACTTATGCCCAAATAACTTGCCTTCTTTATATATTGTAATGTTTATCAATCCCTTTTTCAAGTAAGCATGCATTATATTAAAAATAGTTTTGTCACCTTTTTATGTATACGAAGTAAATTAGTGGTATTGAAAGCATATAAAAAGTATATTGTACGTCCGAAAATTGAGACATTAATTAATTGTTATTTAACCAGACAATTACTCATAATTTTATAGGAATTGATAGTAATTTCCCAATGCCCATATCTAAGAGATTGGCCTTTATTAAAATATATTTTTAATATTAATTTTGATAAAGGAAAAATCAAAACAAGTTTTGTTAGAAAAATACCAATTAATTATGTAAAAAATCATTTCAATGTGAGATTTGGGCTTAAGCATGTAAAACAAGTTATTAACTATCTATTATAACCCTAAAATAAACAAAATAATTCAAAAGGGTTCAAAACCAAAGGAAATAGAGCAAAGAACTTAATTGGTTCCATCTGTACATCATTAAGTTCATGCAAACTATATGAAGATCTACCATGTGTTCGTGTAGACTATGACTTATAATGGTTATTATGTCTATCCAGACTTCCACTCTAGTGAGAAGGGTCACTTACATATAACTCAAAAAAAAAAAAGGTTAATGATACCAAATAAAGATTCATAACAATTGACAAAGAGGACGAATAATACAAATAATTGTAAAAATAAGAATCTAATATAAATAATCTGTGCAGACTACATTCCTTGTGAGAGTGAGTCCGTGCAGACTTCAGACAACCTACTCTTATGGTCAAAGTAGGGATTGTATATGATCACCTCACGTAATATTAATCCATAGAGATCATAGGTCCATGAAAATAGCATCAATATATATAGTGAGAGGCCTCAGATCTTATCATTGTAAGTGGAATTCAAGCAACAATGCAAAAGGTAGGGTTTTGCAAGAATGGAATTTGAGGTGTGGGCTAATAGGGCTAATAGAGTGATTCTTAGTTAGAGTTCTCTCCTAGACTTGTGGATAATGGGTTAAGACTCTTAGAATTACCTCTTTCTGAGCTCTCCCCTCCTTTTTATACCCTAGAAGGGGTATTTATAGGTTTTTAGGTTAGGTTATCCCATCAAGAGGTGGTAAAGTCCTTCTAAGATTAGGATTTATCATCTGGATAAGAATCCCATACTTCTAGAAGATTTTCATCTGTAAGTCCATGTGGAGTTGTTCAACTAAGTCTGTACAAACTTAAGCATGGGTTTTTTGCCAGTCCATGGACTTTAGGATAGGTCTTAGGCTAAGTTACATTTAGTTCATGAGGACATGGGCTTTAGCTTGTCCTTACAGATCTTGGGCTTTGGGCTCAACTAGTCTAGGCTAGCTAAGGTGTGGACCTCATAGCATTAAGTTCGGGTGGACCTATGCCATGTTAGTCTATGCAGACTTGGTTTACAGGTTGCTTGCCTAATTGCTTAGGCTTGTCTTTGGTTATCATCATAGACCAAACTTTAAGCTTCTACACATGTTAAAGGTGTAGCACATGGTTCAAGCACTAGAGCAATAGTTCTTCATCAACTACAACACAGTTTTTGCAATAGGCCTAGCCTATAGTGATTTTTAATCCTAGGTTGTGTATTAATTTCTAACGAAAGATGAGATAGTTGCTAGATTGAGAAAATAGTAGCCTAATGATATAGATAAGGGAGATGGCATTGACATAGCATTCATGGTAACATTAGAGGAGCTATTACCTAGATTTCCATAGCTCATAGTTCCCTCTAATCTACTAGCATTTTTCATATGGTAAGAAAGATAGACAAATGAGGTGGAACCTTCCTTAGCACCACCAATAGACATAATAGATGTGCCTATAAATGCTTAGATATAGGTATTGATTTAGGGCATAGAGGCCTATGTCATAGCCTAATTCATGGACATCTATTCAGAGTTGAATGATCAACTAGAAACATTGGAGACTCAGCTTCATTATTTATAAGCAAATCATCCACAAATTGACCATAGAGCCTTAAAGCTCTTTTTTTATTTCTTTTTGCCTTATTTTTATTTTATTGGATCTTGTATATCAAAGGATAATAGTTTTAGTAGATTTCAAATATTTTCTACCAAACTTGGATT
>CANXYI011734221.1:0-14005 GCA_948208565.1 Hura crepitans
ATTTAAAATGGAATAAAGCTTGATCCAGATACGGTTAAAGATATAAATGAAATGCCCCCCTTCCCCCCCTCCCGAACAGAGAGGGAAGTAAGGATTTTCTTAGGAAGGTTAAATTACATACCTTGATTCATTGTGCATTTAATCTCAAAGTATGAGACAATATTTAGACTTCTAAAAAAGAAAAATCTAGGGGCATAGGATGAGGAATGCCAATTCGCCTTAAATAAGATCAAGGAATACTTGAGAAGTCCATCGGTATTACAACCATCAATACCAAACAGGCCTTTGTTGTTATATCTCATAGTGAATAACTCCTTTTTCGAGGTTGTACTGGGACAAAGAAATGAATCAGAAAATGAGCGAGTCATCTATTATATTAGTATGAAGTTCATCAATTACAAAGTTAAGTATATCTTATTGGAAAAAATGTGTGCATCATTAGCATGAACATCTCATCATTTAAGGTATTACATGCTTTACCATGTGACATATCTGATTGCTAGAATAGATCCTATAAAATATATCTTTGAAAAGCATACTTTGATGGAGAGGATAGCTAGATGGCAAATGTTATTGTACGAATATGAAATAATTTATATCACTAAGAAGGCTATAAAAGGAAGTGCAATAGCTGATCTCTTGGTGCAATAAGTATTTGATAGTGAAAGCCCTATAATTCTAGATTTCTTAGATGAGTATATCCTAGTTATAGAAAAAGAAGAGAAAGATTTGGAAAATTGGGTCATGAAATTTGATAGAGCCTCAAATGTATTAGGACATAGAATCAGAGCTATTTTGATAGCACCAAATGGAAAATACTTCCTCTGACTATAAAATTGTGTTTTGAATTCACTAATAATTTAGTAGAATATGAGGCATGTGTATTCGAGTTACAAGCAGTTATAGATATAGGAGTTGAAAATTTGGAAGTTTAAAAAGATTTGGCACTGGTTATAAACCAATTGAATAGCATTTAGGAAATTAAAGATATCAAACTGATTTCTTATCAGAATCACATCAAGAGTTTAATGGATATATTTGAATACATTAAGTTTGAGCATGTCTTAAGAATAGAAAACTAGATTGCCAATGCTCTGGCCATATTGGCTGCAATGTTTAAATTGGATGATTCCAAAAAAATGCTGCTAATCAAGATAGAAGTGTATAGGACTCAAGCTTATTGTCAAACATAAAAGAAAAAAAAGAAAATGGGAAGCTATGGTACTATGATTTCATGGAATGCATCAAGCACCAAGCATATCCTGCTGGGGCCAATGAAAATGATAAAATGACCATTAGGTGACTGGCTAGGAATTTCTTTTTGAGTGGGAATGTGTTGTACAAGAGGAATTATGACACCACACTTATCAGGTGTGTCGATGAGAAAGAAGCCCAAAAGCTTATGGAAGAAAGGCACAAAGAGTGTTGCAGTACGCACTTAGAGGGGCATTCTTTAGCTCCAAAAATGCTCTAAATGGGGTATTATTGGCTAAAGATGGAAATTGATTGTATCCAATTTGCATGAAAATGCCACAAATGCCAAGTTTATGCTAATAAGATCTATGCTGTATCATCAGCAAAGAAAGTAATGAGATCTCCTTAACCTTTCACTATGTGGGCTTTAGATGTGATCAAACCCATTGAACTAAAAGCTTTGAATGATCATCGCTTCATTTTAGTAGTTATTGACTATTTCACTATGTGGGTAGAAGCAACATTGTATGTAAGTGTAACTAAAGGAGTTGTGATTAGATTCTTAAAGTAAAACACCATATGTAGGTATAACCTGCTAGAAAGGACCATCACGGATGATGCAAAAAATTTTAACAAAAGGAAAATTCAGAATTCTGTGCCTAGTTTAAAATCATTCATCAAAATTCAACCTCGTATCACCCAAAGATGAATAGAGCTATGGAAGCTGCTAATAAAAACATTAAGAAGATTATGCAAAAAATGGCAATCACTTATAAAGATTTGCATGAGATGCTTTTATTCATATTATATAGATATTAAACATCGACCAAAACATCCACAGGGGCCACACCTTACTCCTTAGTATATAGGGCAAAAATAGTTTTGCTAGTGGAAATAGAAATCCTATCTTTATGAGTAATATTAGAGGCAGGCCTAAATGATGATGAATGGGTAAAGATGTAATGATCAGTTAAAAATGATTGATGAAAATAGGCTAACGACATTGTGTTATCGGTATCTATGTCAAAAATGCATCATGAGAGCCAATGCAAAAAAGATGAAGCATAGAGAATTCTAAAAAGGTGATTTAGTGCTCAAGAGGATCATATTATGACACATGGACCATCAGGGAAAATGGGCACCCAAATCAGGGAAAATAGGCACCTAAATACAAAGGCTTATATGTAATAAAAATGATTTTTCAGAAGGGGCCCTCATTTTAGCCATAATGGATGAAGATGAATTTTTTAAACCAATAAACAATAATATGGTTTGGAGATCTATACTTAGAAAGCTCACTCTTGTATTCGACATTTGGATTGTCATTAAATAAATTTGATTTATTATCATGTACTTCTACTTAAGGGATTGCTATACCTGTCCCAATTCCTTTTCATTTTATTTTTTCTTTATAATACCCACCAAAAGATACGATATCAGATAAAGTTTGACATGCTAATTAAGAAAGAATAGGATACATTTCTTGTTAAGAAAGAATAATTATGCAAATAGATACAAATGAAGGAAGCCGGATCATTATTAATGTAAAGGATGGAGAAATAACAAACTTAAATAAGAGGGCAATAAGGGAACAAATAAAAAAGAAGAAAAAGTCCTAGTGGCAAAGTTTCTATCTCAATACAACCTTAAGGAGGTTTATGACATATCATTCAACAAAAATCAGAGCTATGAATAAGAAAAAGCTAATTCATTCGGTTTAATATTGCTAAAACTTTAGATCTCACTAGTAATGCAAAGAATGGTGAAATAAAAAACTTAAACAAAAGGGCAGTAGGGGAACAAATTGAAAAGAAGAAAAAGTCTTAGTGGCAAAGTTTATATCTCAATACAACCTCAAGGAGGTTTATAACGTATCATTCCACAAAAATCAGAGCCATAAATGAGAAGAAGCTAACTTATTTAGTTTAATATTGCCAAAACATTAAATCTTGACCATGATACTTCAAGGGATTCTTAGTAATGGGATTGGTAAGGAATAGTTAAAAGATGAAAGGTCATAGAAAGGTAAGATATTTTTGTTATCTCAGAACTAGCGTATGAGGATAAAAAATGGAAATTACATATCTTTTAATTTATTAGTTCAAAAGTAAATAATATAAAGATGCTATTATGCATGATAGTTGCACACAATGGGGGAAAGATTACCCTTTCCTAGAATAATATAGAAGCAAATAATATGGTGAATTTATGTTGACACCTGTGCAAATGAAAAGTTTTTTTAGAGAATCGAATCATTTAGGTTGATCCTATTGCAAGATAGGATTTTAGACCCTATTGATCAAACCCACTAGAAGGTAGGGATACTACTTTGAAATCAAACTATTAAGGTCAAGCCTATTATAAGATAGGATTTCAAATCCCATTAGTCGAACCCACTAGAAAGTGGGATTACTGTCTTGAAATTTGAACAATTCAAGTCGAGCCTATTAAAGGATGGGATTTTAAATCCTATTGGTCAAACACAATAAAAGGTGGGATTCTTATCTTGAAAATAGAACTATTTAGGTTGAGCCTATTAGAAGATAGGATTTCAGACCTCATTAGTCAAACCTATTAAAAGTGGGATTACCATCTTGAAAATTGAACTAGGAAGGTTAAGCCAATTAGAAGATAGGATTTCAAACCTAATTAGTTAAACCCATTATATGGTGGGACTACTATCTTAAAAATCTAACCACTCAAGTTGAGCCTATTAAAAGATAGGATTTTAGACTCTATTGGTCAAATCCATTAGAAGGTGAGAATATTTTCTTGAAAATTCAATCATTCAGGTTGAGCCTATTAAAAGATAAGATTTTAGACCCTTTAGTCAAAGCCACTAGAATGTGGGATTATCATCTTGAAAATCAAACCATTTAGGTTAAGCCTATTAGAAGATAGGATTTTAGACCCCATTGGTTGAACCAACTAGAAGATGGGATTACCATTTTGAAAATTGAACTAGGAAGGTCGAGCTTATTAGAACACAGGATTTTAGACCCTGTTGGTCTAGCCCACTATAAGGTAGGGATATTACCTTAAAAACTAAACCATTTAAATCGAGCCTATTAGAGGATAGGATTTCAGACCCTATTGATTAAACCCTATTTTTTTTTGCACACTTCTAATTCCATTAGAAGAGTGTAAAAAGGTGGTAGTTATAGACACCCAATTTGTTTGGGTATAGCTTTTGCTTGATATAAACAAATAATGATGAATTGTTACTTTAGGTGATTGTTATTAATTTTTTTTCCTTTTATGACCATTGTCATAATTATTATTTATCTCATTGCAAGTGTCATTCCATGTTCAATATGTTAGATTTTTTGAAATAATTGCATTTATTTTTGTTTTTATTTCCTTTTAAATATAACATGTCATTTAAATGTCATTGTCAATAGATATATAAAATGCTTAACTAACAATTTAATTTTTAAACCAAATCACGACTTAGTTACATTATTAAGTCCAAAAAGATTTACAAATGAATATCAATTGAAATCTAGGTTTAAGTCTTTGTTTATTTTTCAATTTTTTTAGGAATTATATTTGGGTTGGATGGAATCAATCCCAATGTAAATCTAGGTGAATAACCAAGATTTTTTGTTTAAAAGTGGGAAAAATAAACATTGAGTTGGGCTTGAGACTTGGTTGCCTAATACAAAAAGAAAATATTACATAAATATTATATGGCCCAGAGGCCAAAATCCAATTAGTTGTTCCAAACCAAAATAAATCAGGCCAATTGAGGTCTAAAATCAAAAACAATAAAGCTTAGCTATAAACATGATTAGTCTTCGGGACCAAGCCCAGTTTGTATTTTAGAACCAAAAATAGCCAATTGATTAACAATAATAAAAGGAATGAATAATGGCTAATAGTATGAAAATGTTTTATTAGGCTTGGACCTAAAGCCAGTTACTACAAACTAAAAACTAAGTTAGAATAATCTAATTAAAGCCCAAATTGGTACAATAAGTGAATAAAAGTCCAAAGTTGCAAAATGATAGTGGGAAATGATATTTGGCCTTGAACCCAAGTTTATTTAATTATAGACCAAAATAATAAAATAAATATAAATAAATGGAAAAATAGCAAAAATTTTAAATTTGAATCTCTATTACCTGGGTTAGGCTCCAAGCTGCCACTTGTAGGACCTATAAATGGATTAACAAGGATGAAAAGCGAAAATAATCTAGACAATGCATAAATCCGATATTCAAGTCTAAAGTCATTTAATGAGTAGATTTCTTACACAAAAAAGTAGATTTTCACCATACTATACACTGTACATACACAGTATTTCAACCCCCTCACAAATAGCAAGCAATAAAAAACATTAAGGAGAAGAAGTTGGTAAGATAGAAAGGTGGTTAGTGAGAAGCAGTCAAAAGCATTCAATATTGGAAGCAAAGTCTAAAGGCCTTTATTATTATAGAAGAAAATGGTTGATTAAGTGTTCGTTTTAAAAAGGGTTAGTATTGATTCTCTTTTAAAATCAATATAAAAGACTTTAGTATTATAGGTATGCACCAATGATTCTAAATATTTTTTATTTACATGCAGTTCATTTATAATGTTTATATGCCCTCATATTTCATATATATCATTCAGGATATTTCTTTTATAGCCTACCAGTATCTCTAAAAGTGATATCATGAATACTTATGGAATTTTAAGATAAAATGTAACATATGTAGAATATAGTACCATAGGCATTTAATTACTATGTAAACTATCCATGATATGAACTTAAAGGGCTAAACTGGTAAATAAAAAATAAAACTCAAAGTTAAAGGTGTAAATGCTTGGATTTTGGGCCTATGACAATAACTAGAATCAGGCTTAAGCAACAAGGCAAGCAACCTAAAACCTTGGTCTATATGGATAATCTTGGTATAAGTTTGATCGAACTTGATGCTATGAGGTCTGCACCATCCAACCAACCAAGGCCTAGCCTAGAACAGTAGGGCCACAGCCCATAGTCTGCATAGATGAACCAAAGCCTAAGTTCGCACAGACTACAATACACTCAGCTTAAAACTAGGCCCAAGGCCTATGAACTACCAGGGTGGACTCAAAGCCTAGGTCTATATGGACTTAGCAACCAAAGTCTGCACAAACCTGCCATCGAAAAGCTTCTAGAAGCATAATCTTCCTATTTTAACCATAACTCCTAATCTTATCAGAATTTTATCTCTTTTAAATGGGAGAGCTATCCACTAAGCCTATAAATACCCCCTCTAAAGGTAAAATTAAGAGAGAAAATTTAAGAATTCAAAACCTATTTTTCAGAGAGTCTAGGCATTGACTCCAAAGCAAGAAGCAATCTACTAATCCTAAGCCTACACTAAACTAATCTTTATTTCTAAAACCTAACCATTGTGTTATTTCTTGAAGCTAATCACAAGGTAATATTGGAGGCCTCCATTTGTATTATTCATTCTATTTGCATTGTTTCTATAATCAAGGATCTCTTAGGATTAATTGACATGTGAGGTGATTCTCTGTAATCCTCAAATTGATTATAGGAGTAGGTTAACATTTTATGCTATTTTGATTGCATTTAATCATTCATTAAAATGATGTTAATCATTTTAGAATTGACACCTAAATCACATGGACTTATCTTAATGCATGATAAGATCCGCACATACTAATTATTTAAACGTATGCATGGTATGAGGTCCATAAAGACCATTGTTCGATAATAGTTTTATGTTCACATTATATGCTCTATTTTGACGATTTTTACATATGATATTGACATATACTTGTGCTTTTAATATTGTATAACCATTCCATTCCTTAATATACATGTCATTAATATTATGAAATTAATATATGGTTCGAACGAATTCCTTTTCACGAGGAGTGTAGTTCACGCATATATATGTGTTGAAGAATATGCGTTTGACTTATGGTCCGTATGGACTCCCTTTCTTGAGAAACGTAGTCTGCATGGATGAATGTGTTTTGTGCATGAGTTTTTGTATCAATCTGCATGGACTCCCTTTCACGAAGAGTGTAATCTACACAGACATATTTTTCTGAAAGCCAGTTCTTACTATGTTTTCTTTTGCATGATTAATTTGACTCCTCTTAGTTATAATCATTATTCGAGCATGTATCAAGATCATTCATATTTGTATTATGCATGGGATTATCATTCTCTTTAACACTATTATGAGGTTCTCATAGACCACTGTTTGTGTTGCTAATCTTTTTCCTTAAGTTATGTGAGATTGACCCTTCTTACTGGATATGAGGTCCGGACGGACATATTAGCCATAACATATTATAGTCCGTATAGACATAGACCGAGAGCCACACTGAGTTTGCATGGCTTTGCCAATGCAGAGGTGGGTTCTAACAGTTTATTCTTTATTTTTTATTTGGTTTTATACCTTTTATTTCTTTTATTTATTTTGGGTTGTAATAAAAAGTTTAATAACTTGTTTTATATGCTAAAAGCCTAACCTTACATCAATGGTTTTCTACCTAATTAATTGGTATTTTCTTAATAAAAATGGTTTTAAGTTTTCTTTAATAATAGTCACATAAAAATGTATTTTAACAAATGCCAATCTCCTAGATATGAGAGTTGGCTAACTAACTCTAATTCCTATGGAATTACGGGTAGTTGTCAAGTCACACAACAACTAATGAATGACCCGGTTTGTGGATGTTCAATGTGCACTTATGTTTATTATATGCTATAAATATTGCAATTTATTATCTCTAAGTGAAAAGGTGACATGAATGCTTTAATTAAAATGATTGCTTGTATGATACGGGATTGATAAATGTTAAAATATAAAGGAAGGTATATTATTGGGGCATAAATAAGATCTGATTCTAAACCCCTTTCTAGGTAAAAGATTTATGGTTCAGGTGTAGAGCTAGTTGGTGACTCTAAACACTAACCGCCTTGTCCTCAGTAAAATATATGAAAATCTATAGTGGTGACTCTATTGGGGACTGAGAATTGAATCCAAAAGTACCTAAATAATATATCTTCTAATATTTTAATTTTTATCAGTCCCATACATTTCATTCTATAGAAACTGTGTCCCTTTTTACCTTAGTGGTGTTACGAACCATGAACTTATTTTTCATTCAAGAATGGGAGATTGCTAGCATATCCATCACTCACAAGCCTTATTCTTTTGGGTATATAAAATGGTGAGCTAACAGTCACTATTATCCTTGATTGGAAAGACCCATTAGGAGGGACCCTTACTTGTGGGAGCCATAAAAGCCTTTAAAAACTAGATCATGAGCCCATATAGTCCAGCTTAGCAACTTCCCTTAGGTTATATGACCCTAAGAGTTTGCGATTAAATTATGATTACTATATGGGCCTATTACATTTAACCTTATTAGAAGTAAGGCCAAGCCATTGTGCCTTTTATATGGAATAGGCCTATCTTAATTCCACCTTAAATTAGGGTAAAATGTTATATGCCATTATTTTTGCACGCGCCTTAAATATGAGAGGCCATTGACTTAATTAGACCTATAATTGAACCTATACATCCCTTAATGATGCTTAGGTAAGCCTATCTAGGAAGAATTGCTAAGACCACGTGTGTGAGAGTAATAAGGTTAAAAGGCTTATTGCTTATGTTTGTCTTTATACCCCTAACTTGTATCCTTTTCATGACATAAACTTTTTATCTTTCTTGTTTTTATATACCATATGTATCTCATGAACTGTTATATTTCCATCCTAGTACTCATGCATTGTAAACTTATGTACACTTCACACTAGCACGTGATGCTAACCATATATCAAAGGTTGCCATATTGCAAAAATTCATGCATCTTGTAGTCTCACTCATGCATTAACTATCCATATCATGCATCCACACATATTTATGCATCACATTTGTTCCCGAGACATCATTCATACATAAGGCACATGTTACATATCATGCATCATCTTAGACAACTTATGCACCTTGATTAACCCTCTATTTTGCAGCCACTATTGATCCATCTTTAACCTACCAAAAAGAAGCAATCATGTTTAGAGATGAAGTAGTAACAAAAGCTATGCTAATCAAAATCCTTCAAGATATTGAGAAAAGGATATGGCTACTATGGCCAATGCACTTTCAAGTATGTATGCTGAGTGAGATAAAAGCCAACCTTCTGCTACTGACAATGGTAAGAAAGAAATGATTGATGACTAGGTTTCTAACGAAGAGATACCACTTGTTAAGCCTAGCTATAATAAAGTCCCATCAACCAAGTATGATAAGAATGATCCTATTATAGAGTTAAATGAAAAAAATAGAAGCCATGAGTCATCTAGTGATCAAAGGCAAAGACATCAACCTAGAAGACATCAGCTTGAAGCCTAATCATGCCATGCCCCACAAATTTAAAATGCCAAATTTAAGCAAGTTCAATGGCACTTCTGATGTAAGGACTTATTTCAAGTAATATGCAGTAGCCATAAAGTCAACCTATTTATCAGAAGCACAAATAGTAAGCTTATTTAGTATATCTCTAACTGGGCAAACCTTAGATTGGTACCACAACTTAGAAAAAAAGGTGAAAGCAAACTAGGAAGACCTGGCCCATGCATTCAACAAGAAATACCTAAACAATGCGATAATTAAGGTGACCCTCAAAGACCTAGAACTAGTCTACAAAAAAACCAATGAGTTTTTTTCAGAATACTCAGAACGATAGAGAGCTAAAGTGCTAAATATGAGGAACAAACCTGAGGACATCGATTAGATCAAAATGTTCATTAGGAATGCCAATAATTAGATGAAAGCTAGACTCAGTTTTAAAGGCATCACCATATGGGAATAACTCAAAGACATATCCATTGATGTAGAATGGCCTTTCAGAATAAAGTACTAAAAAATGATGAAGGCGCTAAAAGCAATAATGGTAATAATAGCTGAGGTCAAATTATAGATGTTAAAATGTCAACACTTGTCGCTTCTCCAAATTAGGTAGACCTTTGTCTTAGTGTTTAAACCAGCTCATAAAGAAAAGGAAACTTTAACCATTACCATACCAACCTTCGACGGGGCTATTTTTAGCTAAACATTGGCATAATTTATATTGTGTCTATCATCAAAAGACAGGACATCTCATTGATGATTACAAGAACCTTCATCATGCCATTTAAAATCTCATCAACGCTAAGTAGATACCCAATCTAAAAGCTAAAAGCTCCCCAAATAAATCTTGTTTCTCTTTTCTTCTTAGTTTAGTTTTAAACTTTTGTAAAATACATTAGGCATCTCTATAAATCATGCATAACATGAAGCTAATCACAAGGGAGAATTAAGAGAGGAATTTTGAGAATTCAAAACCCACTGTTTTGAGAGTCTAGGCATTAGCTCCAAAACTAGAAGCGATCTACTAGTCCTAAGCTTACGCTAAAAATAATCTTTCTTTCTAAAACCCAACCTTTGTGTTGTTGCTTGAAGCTAATCACAAGGAAAGCTCTGAGGACTCCATTTGTATTATTTATTCTATTTGTATTATTTCTGTAACCAAGGATCTCCCAAGATTAATCAAGATGTGAGTTGATTCTATGTAATCCCCACATCGATTATAGAAGTAGGTTAATGTTTTGATAATTTTTAATCATTCATTAAAATGATGTAATCATTCTAAAATTAACACCTAAATCACACGGACTTATCTTAATGCATGATAACATCCCCACAGACTAATTATTTAAACATGTGTATGGTATGAGATCTGTACAGACCATTATTCGATAATAGTTTTATTTTAACATTATGTGCTCTATTTTGATAATTCTAATGTATGATATTAATCTATATTAATGATTTTAATATTGTATAACCATGTCATTAATATTATGAAATTAATATGTGGTCTATACGAACTCTTTTTCATAAGGAGCGTAGTTCGCAATGATATATGTTTTGAAGAATACGTTTTTGATTTGTGGTCTGTATGGACTCCTTTTCATGAGGAATGTAGTCTGCACATATGTATGTATTTTATGCATGAGTTTTCTATATTAGTTTGCACTAACACCCTTTTATGAGAAGTGTAGTCTGCACGGGTATATGTTATATGCATGTGTTTTGCCTTGTATTTCACATAGGCTCCCTTTCACAAAGAGTGTAATTTGTATGGACGCATGTTTTTGAAATCTAGTACTTATGAAATCTATGTTTTCCTTTGCATAATTAATTTGACATCTTCTTAGTTATAATCATTATTCGAGCATGTACCATGATCATTCATATTTGCATTGCACATGTTATTATCATTCTTTTTGGCATTATTATGAGGTCCCCACAGACCACTATTTGTGTTGCTAATTATTTTCTTTGAGTTGTGTAAGATTGACTTTTTATTAGACATGAGGTCCAGATGGACATATTAGCCATGACATGTTATAGTCTACGTGGACATAGACTGGGAGCCACACTGAGTTTGGATGGACTTACCAATGTAGAGATAGGACCTAATAGCTTATTCTTTATTTGGTTTTGTACCTTTTATTTCTTTTATTTATTTTAGATTGTAATAAGTAGTTTAATAACTTGTTTTACATGCCAAAAGTCTAATCTCACATCAATGGTTTTCTACCTAATTAATTGGTGTTTTCTTAATGAAAATAGTTTTGAGTTTTTTTTAATAAAAGTCATATAAAAGAGTATTTTACAAAGGCCAATCTCCTAGAGATGGGAGTTGTCCAATTATCACCATTTTCTATGGAATTATGAGTAGTTGTCAAGTCGCACAACAACTAATGAATGACCCAGTTTATGGATGTTTAATGTACACTTATGTTTGTTGTATGCTTTTAATATTGCTATTTATTCTCTCTAAGTGAAAAGGTGACATGAATGCTTTAATTAAGATGCTTGCTTGCATGATAATGGATTGATAAACGTTAGAATATAAAGGAAGGTATATTATTAAGGCATAAATGAGATTTGATTTTGAACCTTTTTTAGGCAAAAGATCAATGATCCTAGTGTAGAGCCAAGTGGCAACTCCAAACACTAGTCGCCACATCCCCAGTAAAAAATACAAAAATCTACAAAAGGGTTTCTACTTCATCACTAGGCATAGAAAATCTAAATTTTTTTATTTTTTTAATTTTTTAAAAAAATCATCCTTTAGAAAATAATAGAATTTTTTTAGGTCTAAAATAAAATAAAAAAGAAATGACATAAAAAAATAAGGGTCCAAAATAATTTAAAAATTGATTTTTGGGCAGAAAAGCCAATAAAATTAGATAGATCGATTGAATAGGTGAAGAATTAATTATCAATCTTTTAGATCAATAAAGATTTTAGATTCCAGAATAAGCAAAATAGATAATAAGAGAAATAATAAGATATAGATCAATCTCAACTAATCTAAGAGACATCTATAAAATAAATAGGCAGATTTAAATGACGATAATAAACAAAGATAAATGAAAATAAATTAGTAAGCCTGGTATTGAAAATGCATAAATAGATAGGTGGGATAGGCTCAAATTAATAGTAGAATAAAAGTCAAAAAAATTGAATCCATAATAGAGCAGAATGAAAATCAAAACTTAAGGATTTGGTATATCTAAAAATGAACATAAAGAATCAAGAACAACAAAAACATTAGATCTAAGGACACAAAACTCAATCCTGCAAAATAATTAAATCTCACACATATAAGAAGAAATAAAAAAATAGAAACCATTTTTTTATAGATCTAAAAATATACATAACCAAAAATAAATAAACAAACTTGAAAGAGCAAAACATAAAGAAAAAGGATGGATAAAAAAAACTTTAAAATTTTTCTTCTCCTTTAACCATATTAATAGACCAAAACATATTGGTTTAATAAAAATAAAAGCAAAATCCGATAAAGCCAAGAGAAACAAATGAAACACAAGAAAGATGAAAACCTTTTTCTAGATCTAACAAAAAGAAATTTTTTTAATCATAATAAGAAGTTATCATGTAAGAAAAATAAAAGATAAAAGTTGAACAATTTAGATTTGGTATGTCTAGACTAGACTACTTCAAATGGTTCGGCAGAGACACATAATTACATATTTGAACTAAAAGAAGAGAAAATAAAGTTCAAAAAAGGGAAAAATAACAAAAATAACAAAAATACAAAACAAGAAGGATGGATAAAACCCTATTTTCATTGGATCTGAAGCAGTTTCAGCTCGAAAGGAACCTGTCTTAGTGAACCCTCCTCCAGAAAGCATGTATAAAGATAATTAATTGAACCTCAGAATGATAGTAAGAGTGTTTAAGTTTAAGAAATAAAAGGAGATCGTATAAAGAGAGTCAGAGAGGCCAAGGAAGATAGTAGAACATAGGCAGAAGAGAATGGAAAGAAAAGAGAGAAAAAAGAGAAATGGTAGAAGAAAGAGAAGAGAGGAAAGTGGTAAAAGAAGAAAAGTGAGAGGGGAGAGAAAAATGAGGCTTTTTGTACCTAGCTTAAAGGTGTGAAAAGACAATTTTACCCCTCCCTAGAATTAAGAAGGAAGATTCTAGAAAGGGGTAAAGTGGTTTTTTCCGTGTTATGTGCATTTTAAAGAATCAAAAAATAAGGGACTAATTATATAATTAACCATTACCTAATAAATATGACATGAAAATTATATTTTAGTCACTAAATGTCTAATTTTTTTTAAATAAATATGTTCAAAAAATATAGTATGTCTTAATAATAATAATAATAATAATAATATAATAACAACAACAACAACAACAACAACAACAACAACAACAACAACAATAATAATAATTATAATAACAACAACAACAACAATAACAATAACAACTTA
>CANXYI011734471.1:0-10684 GCA_948208565.1 Hura crepitans
TATTCCATAATATCTGCTATTGATATTCCATTAATCTCAGCCATAATATCTGCCATTGATATTCCATAATATCTGCCCTGATATTCCATTGATAACCCTTACAGTTCCACCCGGAGAAAAGAAAATGTAGAGAGAGAAAGGCCTCTAGGTAGTAAGTTATATGTATTGTTGTAAAACCTACGAATCCCAAGTAAGTTGATCAATCAGGACCTCATTACAAAACATTCCAGGCAGCAGTGTAGACTCCCGAAAATCAAAGTTAGAATAATTATCAAATAAATTATCCATGCTGTGGTCAACAACCATCTCATTAGTTTTCTCAAATTCAATCACTTGTTCTAGCTCGATTTCTTCATGTTTTGAAGGTTGAACAATGTGATCAATCGCATTTTCCCATAAGCTATTGTCTTCCAGGATCCCAAAACTAGCTGAATTTGAAGTAGAACAGGACATAGGTACACCTCCCACCGATTGAGATTGGTTTGATGAACCCAAGAAAGGTTGTGTTTTATTAAGGTGTTGATATTCACTGAATGCTGGAGAAATATGAAACGGGGGACGATAAGAAGAATTTGCATTAGGAGATAAAATAGTAGGGAAATGGGTAAATGATGTTTTAATTTCCATGGGAATATCTTTCATATGTGAGCTTAAATTAAACACGGATGAGTCGGGGTGTTGATGGGAATCGTGAGAGAGCGTAATGCATGGGCTAACAATATTTTTATGGTTTTGTTTGTAATTGGGAGAGAGGAGTTTGTGAGTGTTGGGATCTAATCGTTGAGCAATAAGCTTTTTCTTGATGCATGAATTCCAAAAGTTCTTCACCTCATTATCAGTCCTGCCAGGTAAATGCTTAGCTATTTGCGCCCATCTGTTCCCTAATATTCTGTGAATGGCGATAATAGTCCTCTCTTCTTGTGCAGTAAATGAGCCTCGTTTAAGATCGGGTCTCAAATAGTTTATCCATCTCAATCTGCAACTCTTTCCACACCTTTGCAATCCTACCAATAATAATAATAATAATAATAACAACCCCAGTTGCAAATATCATCCAAGAAGGAAATCTTAAAACAAGTACCTGCCAATTTGGGGACTGAAGTCCAAGAAACATGACCGTGTGTAGTAATGAACTTGATTAGCTTCTCGTCTTCTTCAGGAGACCACAACCCTTTCTTGACTTTCTGTTTGCTGCAGCACTTATGTCCCATACCATTTAGTGTTGTAGTACTAATTCCTCCGGTTAGAGAAATGCAAATCTTGCTTTCTCCATTATATAAAGATGACTTTCTTATTTAAAACAAGCATTGTGGAAAAAAAAAATAATAATTGGTTACTTCATTTGGAAATAGTCCATACATTATGGAAAATATTTAATATAAGAGAGAGAGAATTCGTGGATTCGACTTTGGTTGTACTCATTATAGATGGACCACTCTTGTAATTGAGTGTGCTGGTGACTTCAAGTCTTGTCTTGAACAATTGCTCAGTTTGATTACTCCTTTTCTTTTCACTTGTTAAATTAACTAAAATATTTTTTCTTCATACCTGTCTAATTAAACTCGTAAAAACATGATGTTAGTAAGTTTACCGTTTGCAGAGAAATTGTGAGCAGTTAAATAATAAGATAGAATTCATTAATTGGGTTAATTTTCTTGTATAGATATAGTGATACAACTAACTTAAATTTAATTTATGATAAATTATCAATTATAAATTGATAAATATATAAAATAATTAAATTTTATATATTTGATTCATTAATTCTCGTTTTATTACGGGGGGATATTAATTAGACGTTTTACATAGTCTACGCACCTAGCGTGATTGACTATGCTTCTTGAAATTTTATTATCTAATTTGAATATCATGGACCAATTCAACGCTTAATTGTCACGTTGATCAAGTAATGAATACTTTATTTACTTATTGGGCAAATTACATCTATGTTTATTTTACTTTACTATCATTATGACTTGATTATAAAAAAATATATAATATAAAAATAATTTAACTTTTAATTTTTTATTTAAAATAATAATCATTGCAAAAAAAATTATGCCAAATTTTTAACGTGACACTTTATATCAAAAAATAATTTTAAATGAATATTTAAAAATTTTTACTTAAAAAAGTCGTGCCAAATTTTTGGTATAATACCTATGAAAAGATGGAACATATTAAAAAAGAATTTTAAATAAACATTTTAATGGATTTTCAAATATATTTTATGTGTATATCTTCTCTAAATAATATATTTTTTTAATAATGTTAAGTGTTGTGTCAATAATTGAATATTAAATATTAATTTTTTTAGCTATTATAATTTTAGATAAAAAAATTAAAAATTAATTATATTTATATTGTAAAAAATTATTTTTTGATTGAGTCATAAAAATAATAAAATTTATTGACAGTGAATATAATTAATCCTTTACTTAGTAATTTATTCTTTTTAGATTCAATCAAGCTCTGTACAACCGAATCAATTACAGATCATAGAGCCTTAAACTATCTTCAGCAATTGAAAAAAATTCAAGTTTATAAGAGGTTCAAAGTGGGGATGAGCATAAGCAAATCGAATCAATAACTAATTTAATCTATTTAGTTTGATTTGTTCAATTCAATTATTAAAAATTTTGATTTATTTAATTCAGCTCTTATATTGTAAAAATGAATAAACCTAATTGATAGAACTTTCAAAATGTCATTTTAGGTATTCAAAATAACGTGATTTTATATTAAAATGATATCGTTTTGATATTTTTATATATAAAAAAATAAAATATAAAAAAGTTCAATCTGTTCTATTTTTTAATTTAGTTTATTAAAAAGTTGATTCAGTTTAATTCCGTTTTATATACCTAATTTAATCGATTCAGTTATTTTTTATAGAGAATTTTATTTATTCTATTTCATTTATTTTCGCATTGAACCGATTAAATACCTACCTTTAATTCAAAATGTAAATATGTATTAAGCTTTAAGAAAGACTTAAAACATTATTTGGCCCATGTAATATTTACTATTGGTACTTAAATTTTGCAAAGGCTGAATTTGATATTTAAATTATGATTTTTAATTGTAAAACACGCAAGTAGAGCACATTAGAATCTCTTGGGTTGGAGATTTTCATAAAATATTGAAATGTTATGGTCGGTATTTGGGTGAGGTATAATATGTACGGCAAAATAAATGGAAGCATATAGAAAGCTTAAAATCTTTCATTTTTCAACTGCTATTTGTACCAACAAAATAAAGATTTTTAGAGGAACCAAAATTATTTTTTTAATATTGTCATTTTTTTTAATAAAATTTCAAATTTATCCATTATACATTAATTCAATATCTATCTATAATATTTTAAACACGTATTTTTGTAATCTTAATATCTAATTTTAGTTTATGATGCCTTCTAACCAATTAAATAAAAAGTATTAAACCTTTAATTACTCTATCTTTCTTTTCAAACATAATGAAAACATTTTTTTTTACTTAACCTTACATTACTTTATAAAATATTTCGATGTCTTCATCCAAATAGACTTTTAGTAGTCAATTCTAATAAAATTTTACAACGTTTGTAGATACATTTATTCCTATTACATTACTGTAGATGTCTGGAGTTTGGGCCTATAGTGATAATTAGAGACATGTTTAAGTAATAAAACAAGAACCTAGAAACCTAGTTTGCATGAACTAAAATGGCACAAGTCTGCTCGGACTTGATGCTATGAGATCTGCACCATAGCCAGCCTGGATTAATTAAGCCTAAAAGCCCAAAATTTGTACAGACAAGCCAAAGTCCGTGTTCACACCAACTACAACAAACCTAGCCCAAAACCCATGACCTAAGTCTGCACAGACTAAGTAGTTCGAGTTCGCATGAACTTACCGATGTAAAAGCTTCTAAAAGCGCGAACTTCCTATTTAGACTCTATCTTCCAATCCTAGATGAACTCTATCACTTCTAGACGAGAGATCCATGGTCGTAAGCCTATAAATACCTCTCTTGGGTATGAATTTAGGAGGAGAAAAGGGAGGCAATTTTGAGAGCTAAAACCCACTGTCCAAGAGTCCAAGAAAGGACTCCAACTAGGAATTGCTTATTCTTATAAGCCCACACTTAAATTATATTCTTCCAAAACTCTACCTTTTACATTATTGCTTGAAGTCCACTTATAAAGGTAAGATTTGAGGCCTCTTACTATGTATTCTTACTATTTTCATTGATCTATGATCTCCAAGGATTGATTATGAGTGAGGTAATTCTATGTAATCCCCACCCTGATCATAAGAGTAAGTCATCATTTTAAGTTGCTCTATTAGGTATGATCAACAATTCTTATCTTGTGATTGTTCTATTATTTTCTTCCTAATCACACGAACCTATCTATATGCTGGTTTACATCTAGATAGACTTACTTTGTTGATATGTGTATGATTTGTCGTTCGCACGAACTTAGGTTTGATAACAGTTTCCTATTTGTCTTAATATATCATATTTTAATATATATTGTTTACCATATTAACATAATTCTATGATATTATCATGTTGTATAATTATTCCGTTCTCTAATATGCATATTGTTGACGTGCCGAAACCATTGTATAGTCTGTATGGACACCCTCTAAAAAGGAATGTAGTTTGTATGGATGATCATGTTTTGCTTTTATTTGTTTCATCTTGAAGTCCATACGGACTCCCTCTCATGAGGAACATAGTCTGCACAAATATATATGTGTTATGCATGTTTGCTTGGTTATGCAGTCTGCACGGACTCCTCTTATGAAGAACATAGTTCATGTAGATATTTACTTTGAATTCCAGTTTTCATAAGTATCTATATTTCTTATCATCATGTTTTACTTTGCATTATTAATTCATCATTCCTTTAATGATAACCATCTTTTAGGCATGTATCATGACTATTCGCATTTGTGTTATACATGATATTAACATTGTGTTATTAAGTCCTCATGGACCATTATTTGTTGTTTCTGACCTATCCTTTGAGTTGTATGCAAGTAACCTTTATCAATAGAGTGAAAGTACGGATGAACATAATAACCCTTATGAGCAGTAGTTCACGCGGACACTTCCTAAAGCTATATAGAGTCCGCACGGACTTATCGATGTATAGACAAGACCAACTAATTTATTTCCTTTAGTTTTGTACTCGTTATATCTTTTGGCTTATTTTGGGTTGTAATAGGTAGTTAAATAACTTGTTTTACACACCAAATGCCTAACTTCACATCAAATGATTTTCTATCTAATTAATGGGTGTTTTCTTAACAAAATGGTTTTAAGTTTCCTTAATCAAAAGTCACACAAAAATATATTTTAATAAAGACCAATCTCCTAGAGGTGGGAGTTGAGTAATTTTTGCCAATTCCTATGGAATTACAGGTAGTTGTCAAGCCATGTCATAATTAATCAATAACTCGATTTTTGAATGTATAATATATTTGTTGTATGCTTTGAATACCACAATTTACTTTTTATACATGAAAATATGACATAACTGCTTTAAATATAATATATGCTTGTCTAATACAGGATTGATAAATATTATAATATAAAAAGAAGGCATATTATTGAGGCATAAATAAGATCTAATTTTGACCCTTTCTGGTATAAAAGATCAGAGGTCCTAGTGTAAAGGCCAGGTGGTGACACCCAAACACTAAACTGCTATCATCCTTGGTTCATTGTCTCTACAGTGGCGACTCCACTATAGATTAAGAATTGAAATCTAAAAGTGCCCAAATAATAGGCCATCTAATATTCTAATTTTTTTTCAATTCCATGTATTGTATCCTATATAAATTGTGTCCCTTTTTACCCTAGATGGTATTGTGAATCATAACTCTATTTTTCATTCAAAAATGGAGTAGTGTTATCATATCCATCACTGATAAGCCTCGTGTCTTCTAGTATATGAAAAGGTGAACTAATTGGTCATTATTATCCTTTATTGAAAAGACTTGTTAGGAGGGACCTCTTCTTGTAGGAGCATAAGCCTTTTGATTAAACAATGAGCCCATATAGTTAAGCCTAGCAATTTCTCTTAGGTTGCATAACGGTAAGTGATTGCACCATGATTGCTATATGGGCCTATTACATTTAACCTTATTTTAAGTGGGGCTAAGCCTATTGTGCCTTTTATTTAGAATGGGCCCAACTTAATTTCACCTCAAACAAGACTTAAATGTTATAGGCCATTACTTTTGCATGCATTTTAAATATAAGAGGCTCATTAGGCCTAATTAAGCCCATAATTGAACTTATGCATCCCTCGATTAATGCTTAGGTAACCCCACCTAGGAAGAATTGCTAAGACCACATGTGTGGGAGTAATAAGGTTAGAAGGCTTATTATTTGTATTTGTTCTAATACACCCGAACTTATATCCTTTTTAACCTTACATAAACTTTGCATCTTTCTTGTAAACCATATGTATCTCATAAACTTTTACATTTCCATCCTAATACTCAAGCATTGTAAACAAACTTTATATAGGTACATCTCATACTAGCGCATATTATTCCTTAGGATCATCCCTATATTAGGACCTTCTAACCTTACCCATACATTAGCTATCCATACATAACATAGACATTATAGCATGTAACAAATAAGAACCACATGTATATATCTCATATTTTCATAGCTTCATTGTAACATGTACCTTACAACCTTTCACACAACATATACCTTAATATGTATCCCTATAAAATGATGCATATAACTTTACAAGCATCTTCTTCATTTGCCTAAGAGACCCCCTACATGTATCTAGAATCATGCATCTTCATCACATATACTTATAATCATATGTATCATGAATGTATATCTTTTTGTACCTCCATTTTAAATAAAAAACCCCATAAATACCTTAACATATGTCACAATAAGCATGCATCGTTCATCAAGCATCTATCCTTAGAAGACTCACCTATCCATGCATAATAAAACATACGCCATGCTGTTGCACATGCACAAACATGCATCTTGCATCACAAACCATCTCATATGCATGTATAACACTATCCTAATAACTTCATTTTCTCATGTAGACCTTGTATCACATTAACAAGAATAACATGCATTAACCATTCTCCATATACCTATACATTCACATTTGGCATATCATGTAGGCTTCAATCACCTAGTATCAGCTCATCTAATGTGGAAGTCGCCTTTATTCATTTAAACCTCACTCACACCCATATATGCCCTTCATACATATTAATATTTACCCTTGCATCATAGTCATAATGCTTGAAGTATGTATCTTGTTGTATTAACAACTATATCACATTAACTATAAGGATCATCCTTCACTTAGGCTCTTTAAAGGAAAAGACTCACTCCTCTCCTTCCTTCAATACTCCTCACCATAAAAATAGTAACTAGACCTGAAACTAAAGGTGATAGTCAATTTATGACTAAAGACATAATGAACAAGGCAATGGCTATATTAGAACAAAGGATAATGACACTAATAGAAAAAAGGATCTAAGAAACCCAATAATAAGGTGCTTTGAAGAACTTGACGGGCATGAATTTGACTATAAGGGCAAGCAATGACTAAAGAACTAAGCTAAGAAAGATTTCCTATAGACTAGCCCATCAGAATAAGCCATTATTTATGATGCTTAAGGAATTGAATGAAGAGAAACTCTTTCGCCCCTTATTACCTGAACATCACTCTTCACTACTTCCACTTAACGATCGCCATGGCCTACATTATGCTTATTGTGAAAGGACTAGCCACCTAATTGACAATTGCAAAGCCTTTCATCGAGCTATCCAAGATCTCATAAGTCATAGTGTGATACCTTACCTTGAAGATCACCCATTATCAGACCTCACCAACATTCCTTAAATCTCTAAAAAGCAAAGTTCTCTCTTCCTGACATTTGGTTTACCACCCTATGGGTCAACTATTGACAAACCACCAGATCACACCAATCAAGGATATTCAAGGATCTAATGAAGATGTAAAGATTGTCTTTATTTTCTTTTCTAATTGTTTCTCCCTTTTATGTTAGAGTAATTATAGTTTAATAAAATGTTGTGTTAAGCTAGTATAAGCATCTTTATTCACCTCATTCTTTGCATAGCATGGCACTCTTAAAAAAAAAAGAAAGAAATAAATATGTTCAGCTTAGTCCATATTTGTAATAGACAATTTATGATAGCTCATTACTACTCAAAACTTGATCTTTCCTAGCAAAGTATGAGAAATATCCCTGAATGTAAGATGTGAGATAAACAAAAAATAATAAATTGAGGGCAACTAAACCTAGATAAGTGCTTTCCTTCAATATTAAAAAGAGGTCCAAATTCGATAGGCTCCAAAGATTAAAGCATCGAAATATTTTCTTCAAAGCTTAAAATTTCATGGCAATTGCACTAAAAAGATAGACATTTTTAATTCCTACTCATGCAAACATCTAAAGGTTAGAAGTAATAAGATGCCAAAACTCCAAAGCCTATAAAAATAGAAAGATTTAAGCATTATCTTTTCAACTATGGTTATCCTTATTAAAAAAAAGAGAGAGTTTTCTAATTCCTACTAGGCTGATTAATCAAGAGAATGAGCCTAAGCAAAAGTTAGGGAAAATGAGAGAAAATTGTTATTTAGAAAATCTTTAGACTTGCTAATAATAGGGATATCATCAATGCAGCACTCAAAAAGGTCAAAAAGATGACATCCAACATTCAACAAAAGTGCAAAGATCTAAAACACTAGGGGGGCCATGAAGCTGGCACTTGTAGTAAGCCATTTGTTGATCTAAAAAGCTCCATCTCCCATGACAAGAGCTCCAAAACATATTGAGCCATCTTAAAAGTGTAAGTCCATATTCAGTTGAACAAATATAGCATAATCAGATCCTAAGCCATAACCAAATATAGATAAGCTAAATTAAAAAAAAAAAAAAAAGAAAAAATGATGAAAAAAATAAAGAAGCTCGGTAGGTTGAAAAACTCGCAAAGGGCAGCCTAAGTAAAAGTTAAAGCATACCTTAGATGCAAAATCTTCAAACCAGCTAATAATAGAGGGTACCATGTTATGCACTCACATACATTCACATGACCATTTACTCTTTATCCACATATGCTTAAATGCCCTCCAAGGCAAATTGACATTTTGCCAAAGCCTTGGCCTCAACATCTTTATGGCATTTTCCATCACCTTAACTTAACCCTTTCCTTCAAGAGACATCTTATTCTTATTACGTTAACCTAGCTTACAACTTCACAACTTCACTCTTTTCTTAAACCCAAACATTTTCTATGATAAGTCTAAGAGGAGAATAATCCCAATAACAAAACATGTATTGACTCATGCATTTAGTAATAGATTTACTTACTCACACTCATGCATACACCCATTTTAGGAAACGTATCCATTCTACATGTTCATACCTTTGCCTTTATACACCCATTAATTATAGGAAAAGATGCATTCATCATCCAACATATATCTACCCTCATCATTCATTTATCACATCATAAGAAATTATTCATTTCAATCATCTAGAAAGAAAAATTTACCCATCATGCAGCCACATGTATTCGTCCTTCATCTAGAAAAAATTAGGAGCTATCATGCATATCATAACATCCAATCATTCAATCACCTTATTCCTTCATAGAATCATCTCATCCATTATCCAGGCCTTTGCATGAGAGCAAGCTACATCTATCTTATCATTTTTTTTATGCATGAAAACATGCATCAGTACATCCTTTTTTGAGTTACCAATTAGTGGACACCGTACATCAATACTTCCTCTTCTTTTCCCACTCATGCAATAAACATCATACATTAATACTTTTCCCATGCATCAAATGCATGAAACATGCATCACATTTACCTCACTTGACACTTTCCTGTGCATGAAAAGTATGAATCATTTATCCCTATGTTTTTCTAGGCATGAAAAGCATGTATTATGAAAACATGGATCATTGATCTCTATGTTTCCCTTGCATGAAAACATACATCATTAATCATTGATCTTTATGTTTCTCATGCATGAAAACACATATCATTAATCATTGATCTTTATATTTCTCATACATGAAAACATGCTTCACTCATCTTTATGTTTTCATTTACATGAAAACATGCATCATGTTTTCCTTTGCATGAAAACATGTATCACATTTTCTTTTACATGAAAACATGGGTCACATTTTCCCTTGCATGAAAATATGTATCATTTATTTCATCATTTATCTTCACATAAAAACATGCATTATACATTTTTCTCTGTATGAAAACATTCATTTTATCAGCATGAAAACATGTATTATCCTTCTTTCTTGCATGAAAAAGACATACATTACTTTAAATTGCCTACGTGAGAACATGCATCTTTCACGCACACTAACCATATATAAAACAAGCTGCCAAATTTCACAAGCTGCCAAGAGGTGCAATAGACTAAGGTGCCATGAGGTGCAATGGACTAAGCCACCAAGAGGTGCGAATGCTAAACTACTAAAAGGTGCAAATACTAAACTGCCAAGAGGTGTAATGGACTAAGTATCTAAGAGGTGCAAATGCTAAGCCACTAAAAGGTACAGATAATAAGTTGCCAGAAGGTGTAAAATCCAAGCTATCGGAAGGTGCAAACACTAAGCCATCGAATGGTGCAGATA
>CANXYI011734501.1:0-12985 GCA_948208565.1 Hura crepitans
GGAACTTTATTTAAAAGATCAATAGCAGTTTTTAGTGCATAACCTCAAAATGATCTAGGCAACTCTGCAAAGCTCATAGATCATATCATGTCTAATAGGATTCGATTTCTCCTTTAAGATGCACTATTGTGTTATGGCATATATAGAGGAGTCTATTGAGATAATATACTATTATCTCTCAAACAACTCTGAAATTCGTGACATAAGTACTCTCTACCTCGATCTAATTAAAACCCTTTAATAATTCTATCAAGCTATTTATCAATTTCATTTTTGAATTCTTTTGACTTTTCAAAGTTTTCAAATTTGTACTTCATCAAGTACACATACCCATATCTAGAGTAATCATTGATAAAGGCAATGAAATAGGGAAACTCACCTCTTATGTGTGTGGTTATAGGTCCACATACATTTATATGTATAAGGTCTAAAAGCCCATTAACACATTCACCTTTTCCACTAAAAGGTGTCTTTGTCATTTTGCCTAATAAATAGGACTCGCGTGTTTCAATTTGATTCACAATCAAATGAACTTAAGTCACTATACTTGTGTATTTAGACATGCGCTTCTCATTTATATGGCCTAAATAACTTACAAAATTCCTTTTAAAGAACATAAATTCCATTAACATTAAATCTAGAACAATATAAAACATTATCTTTATAAACTGAGCAACCCTTGCTCTTATTAATGTTAATATCAAAATCTTATTCAACAAAACAAGATAAAGAAATTATGTTCTTGCTTAAGGAAGGACAAAATAACAATTATCAAGTTCTAACATAAGTCCCAAAGGCAAATACAAATGATATGTTCCTACAGTTAATGCAGTAACTCCTACTCCATTTGCTACCTGTAGGTCCACATCACCCTTACTTGTATTAATCTCAATAATATTAATACCTGAAGTTGAAGCATCACATGCTCTTTCTTCATTAAAGACATAAGGTAAGCTTTCTAGTTCATGCTTTTAGGATTAGTCTCTTTCCACTTCTATGGGCTTTTAACTAATTAGACTATAATTTTTATTCCCAATAAAAAAGTCTCGATCAGTTTTACCATATTCTTATGATTATAGAATTAACACTTAATTCTAATATATCACAAAATTATGGAATTGAAGCCCAACACTTTTCACACTTGAAGTGTCCTCCATTATCATCAAATGAAAAAATGTCTTAGATATCAAATTTCTTTTATTTCATAAGATGATATCTAATGATATGAGCATCACATGCCCATGCTTTTTCTAAAGTTTAGGAGACATAGAGGCAATCATATTGCCATCCCAATGTGCTTTTGAAAAAGCTTCCAACTGCCAATTGGAATTTTCATCAATCAAAGAGGGTGGAACATATATGTCCAACATGTGCCACCCCTTGCTTGATCCCTATAAGAAATCGCTAGGAGATGCTACTTCCCCTAGGTCACCCATCCTATTATTACCCTTACTATCATTCACTTAACACTTCTAGCCTCACCTCCTCGGGCTAAGCTACTCAATTCATCTTTTATAATTATCCTATTTTATGCTCATATAGGTTATAATTTACTGATAGTCCCATCTTATAGCACAGTAATTCAAATTTATAAAAATTTAGGTAGCATAATGGCCACCCAAGTGAAAAACCAAAATTTTAAACCTATTAAAAAGCACTTCTAATCAATCAAACATCCATCCTTTCTATCCTAGACCTATCTAGTCCTCTAATCAATCAGTTATATCACATAATCACAAAACATAGGGTCTCAAACCCACATTAAGCTTACACATAAACCAACTATATATGCATATATATAGACATTCACCTTATAGCTCCAATTTACTAATTACAGACCATATAATATCTAAATCCTATTTAACAACCCTAGGCCTTAAAACCTATACCATATCTTCACATGAGTGCGAACTATATCTACACACAAAAGTACAAAAAATATACCCCTAACTAGTGATTGTTAGCTACACTATAATTGTCGAGGCTGAACAAAATTGCTATTTATAACTTGCACGCCGAAACACCAATACATTAATTATAAACTCAGTGGTAAATTTAATGAATTTAAGGCAATATATATGTGTAATGACACAATAGTAGCACATATCATGCAATTTATGTCATCATGCAGGTCCAATTAATTACAATCATACATTACCAGTCTATTTTTTTACTTATACTTTACTACTTATAATATTTCCAAGTTATTCAATTACATAGGTTACTATTCTTAATTATGCCAATCAAGTCGCATAAAATCATTAGTATGATATCAAGAGTATATATTCCTTTTTATTTTGTCAAGCCTATACTGGAAAGACTATACTTTCAGACACTAGATAGTAAGGTTGAGACTATACAGTGGCTTACATTTTGGACCTCAGTAGCTGCACTTACCCAACTCCACCCGATAACAAGGATCAATTTATAAGAACCTCCCAAATCGGAGTGGTAGGGATCAATCTTAGTGGACCTCCTAACAGTAAGGATAGTAGGGATCAGCCTTATGGGACCTTTCAAATCCTAATCATATATCATCTCATATAGATAGTAGGGATTAGCCTCGTGGGATCTCCCAAATCCATAAATAAAGTAGGTAAATAGGGATCAGCCCATATGGACCTCTCAATACCCAGGTGTGCAACGTTCACTAATAGAACCTCAATGTTTACACCCACTATCAAATATCATACGCAATAGCCCAAAAGCACCAAAACCCCTAGCAGTTACTAATTCCCTATTTAACCAATTAAACCATCTAGTGGGTGCCTAACTGATATGGGCCAATTCTAATTACAAATTTTATTGACACAATTATAAGTCATTTGATAACAATCATAATTTAGGTTATAGCCATCAGGATTACGTACACATCTTCATTGTTACATACATGCTCATTATAAATCACTTTGCCTTTTGCATCACTATTTATTTGATCATTTCTCTGACCTCAATTCTCAAACCATTGTCCTTATATGATTTATCATAATTATCTCAACATTATGTATTATTATCATTACAACTTTCATACCTTTGTTACAAATATTATTACCATTATTTAAGATCTCATTTACTTGCATTGTTTCATCTCATTCAATTTCATGCACTTAACCATTTCAAGCCTTGTTTTTACTACCATTAATATTCATCATCACCTAATATAAACACACTTCATACTTTACTACATTTAAGTCATGTCATCCCTTACTATTTATCATTATTTCCTTTTTCAGTTATCACATTACAACCATCATTTATGCTCACATTTTAGCCTAAATGCATCACCATTACTCATCTCATACATGTGGACACTAACACCTATCTCATGAATACCATTCAGCCACACTATGAACACACACATACACCCACATTTCTTCCACCTTATTCACACAAATAAGCTTCTTTTCATTACACTAACACAATTATGTAAACATTATGCCATTTACATGATCACATACATATAAACTTACACTTCTATACACACATTTTCACACACTTTCATGCATACACACAATCACACATATGTATTACCCTAAATTCACATACTAAGGGTGTGAAAACACCTTTTTTTTACCACTTTAACCCTTTTGTTGGCCTTCCTCACTAAGCTTTCCTTCTTGACCTAGAAACATAAACATTTTAGGGTTTAGAAATTCCTCAAAAATTTTTCATATCTTCAAATTGAAATCTAACTACATGGTTATTCTTAGAATACTTAGGGCTACCCAAAACAAAAATAAAAAATAGATAAAAACCCTTACACAAGAAAATGATACTATTCACCAAGTGCTTATATCTCACTTTCTGGCCCTTTTTTATTTCTATTAATTAGGATGGCTTCCTAAGACTGTAGAGGTAAATAACCATATAAGGCTTGTAGGATTTAGACTTATATGAAGAGAGAAAATGAAAAAAAATAGAAAAGAGGAGAGAGAAAAATGGCATCAGCCTTGGTGGGTGGAAGGAGGAAGATAACTCTTTTTAGCATATGTGGC
The DNA here is from genome assembly GCA_948208565.1 of Hura crepitans. Lineage (NCBI taxonomy): Eukaryota > Viridiplantae > Streptophyta > Magnoliopsida > Malpighiales > Euphorbiaceae > Hura > Hura crepitans. Next base: position 3,996 of record CANXYI011734501.1, read on the forward strand.
ACTCCCACATGTGTTAGGGCTTTTATATTAGTGAGGTGGATGGCTCAAATCGCACCATGTGTCAATCCAATAGTTCATTTTAACCTAATTTTCTTTTAAAATTCAAAATTTTAGAATAATTTCTCTAAACCTCTAAAAATCATCATTTTGGTTCCAAAAATCCTCGATAGTACCCACTAAAGGCCTTGTAAAATCTCAAGTCAACTCTAAAAGGAAGTAAGGTTACTATTCACTCACGTTAATAAGAAATTTCAAATAAATGTCAAACGACTTTAGAAAATTAAAATTCCTTCCCCAATAGACTAATTGAAATTGTTGACCTTCAAGTATGCCATGTTCAGGTTTGTCTAGACACACCACGAGTCATTCCCAGCACAAACTCAACTAAGGTTACTATTCACTAATTTTTGACCTAAAATAATTTATTGGTTCTGCTAAAAGTTTTAATTACTTCATTTTTATCATTTTTTAGCCTGTCAAAATTTTATGACTAGTACTTGCCTTTCCTGATCTTATGAAGGTGCCCCAGCTTCCTACGAACACTATTCATACCTCGGGGGTACTATTCATGAAACTAAGGTTTACAAGCGTTACATAACACATATCTATCTTCTCACTTCTAAGAACTATTCTCAAATTTTTTAGTCATTTCAGTCAATATTACAGTAAATTCAATTTGAAATATATTATGGTAGTGATATTATATGTGAAAATGAAAGCATGTTAGAGCATGATCATATATATGTATACAACAATTTCAAGGTCTTTTAAAATCATGCATTTCTCCCACTATTTTATTACAAACCAATAACCCTTACTAATTGATCCAAAAAAGCCTGTTGAAAGCTCTCCTAGTGGGACAGCATCTATTTTGGTTAAGGTTAAAGCCTTAAGTATGCTCAATAAGCCCAACAATTAACTAAACGGTAGGCATCATATGCTAATTGCATCATATGCAACTACTAATCATTAGGTCACCAACACTTAATGTATATGTATCCTATACATATTTCCCTAATCTTGCCTCATGGTTATTAGCCTTGAGTATGCTCAATAAACTAATAATCATGCTAAGACGAACCCATTAATATAATTTAAACATATCCAATGTAGCGTAGGCTTGAGTATACTCAATAACCCAATACTAAAGAGAACTTTGGTTTAACTCATGTTAACAGAAGGCTTGCAAGTCTTATATTAAGGGATATATTTTAATTAAGTCTCATCAGGGTGGCATACTTTGGTATACTTATGCAAAAGGGATTTCACATGCTTTGGCATGCACATGTATAATTAATCTCATTAAATCATACATATGCCATTTAATCACATTAAATATATGACCTAGCTATGGACTTTTATGACATTGATTTCCTTGAGCCAAAGGAAAACAATTTGGGCTAAACCCTAGATAGTTATGCATGAATTACAAACCCAATAAGAAATAAAAGAACACTTCTATCTATTTCTTCTTGGTCTTTCTTGGTTGGCCTTCTTCTCCATTTTTGTTCTTTATATTTCTTCATCCTAATATAATCTTATGTAATCTAATTAAATATAATATAAATTAGAAGACCTCATATTACATGTTAGGGGAATTAGATGAGAAGAAAAATACAATAGAAAAATAAAAGAAAAGACTGAGATAAGTAAGCCCAATTTAATCAAAGAAAAAATTCATGCAATGTAGATCAATTTCATTAGTCTTTGTCCATAGCTAGTCATTATGCCAAATGTACACTCTTAACATACATTTCTAATACACATAATTAACTTGCAATTTTTGAATCCCATACGGTTGAATTTAGTTTATTTTGCAACTCTTGCAAAATTAACATGCCATGTATGCTTAGCTTTGTGAAATTTTAAATATGGAAATTAATGTCATTAATCCAATTAATTAAATTAATTCCATATTTAAGCATCTTTTCCATTTTAGAAACCATTTCTAAAAAGGAAAAATTTTCAATCCAATTGAAAATTGTTTTTGGAATTCTCGGGTTACATATGCTTAAAAATATTGATTTTCTTTCAACTATTGGTTTAACCAATAATTAATTTGCAAATTTAACTATTTAATCTAATTAATTAAATAAATTTATATCCATTCCAATAGTAAATTCCAAAACATATTTTTGAATTAATCAACTTGAATTTTTTAAATTGCACTAATGCCAAAAATCCAATTTCTAGCATTTACCAATAAACCAAATTGCATTGCTTTGTAAAATAATTATTCCAAATGATTTTAGACCAATTCTAACAAGAATTAACATATAAAATCATATAAAATAACCAATAAAATAAATTCAAATTAACCAATCCAATTAATCAGTTTAAAATTAATTTATTGATTACTACCTATAATGAATACGGTATATGTTCACACGACTATTACAAAACTATAAATTCAATTCACATGTAGTTAGTTTTGGATATCCAAAATATTCAAATTAGCTTCATAATTATCCAATAATTATGAACAAATAGATCTAGAAATGAAAGGAAGCAAAATAAATTTTGATACTGTTAATAAAACCTTAACCAATTTTATAGGAGTTGTCAACAATTAAAATTATTTTCAAATAATTCTTTCAATTATCAAATAAAATCCAATTTTATTGATGAGCTCCAAAATTAATTTTCAATCCCTCAAGAACTTAAAAAAAATAATTTGGGGCTACAACTTTAAAAGAAATCATTTAAAAAATTTGCCCTAATTTAGCCTTTTTTTGCAGTGAAAAAAGAGCTTGAAATTTATGTTTAATGATTTTTTAAAAATACCAAATAAAAAAAAATTTATTGACCAGTTTTAAAATTAAGTTTCCATCCCTTAGGAACCTAATAAAAATAATTTAGGGCTACAAACATTAAAAAATCTAACTAAACAAAAATTTTTAAAACTAGTCGATAAATGCTACTAGAACCTGAGTTTACTATTCAATTAATTACTTTAATTAAAAAAAATCTTATTTTATTTATTAGTCATAAACTCAAACTTTAGAATTCTAAAAATTTAAAAATAAAATTTGGGACTAAAACTAATTAAATAACTAATCGAACCAAATAAAAACATTCTAGTTAACTAGCACGGTAAATTTTCACAATTTTGATTTATTCAAGCATATAAAATCCCAAAAAAAATTCATAAAGGCAAGAACAAAATTATTTCTAGTCAATTGTAATCCATATATAATATTAGAAAAGGAATCAAACCAAAAAAGCTTACAAAAAATTCAAACAAAAATTTTAAATCTTAATCGCAGGATGTTGATAAATTGCAATAGTTTTTAACTTTTTGATATAACTAGGCTCTAATACCATTATTGCTTTCCATGAACTCATGCACAATGAAAACAAGATATCCATGGAACCCTAGCAAAGGTTGGAATATCAAAAAGTTGAGAAGCAAAAATTTTTATATTAGATGAAATCACAGAATAAGAATTTATCATAAATTCTCTATGCGATTCCAACATGTAGTTTTCCTTTTCTTTTGCTCTTTTCACTAGCCTGTCACAAACTATAGTGATCCTCAATTAGAACACCTCCAAGGTAATATACACAAAAATTTTTTAGAAGAGAGCAACTTGAAAATCCAGGTGCTAGTAGGATTTTCAAGTGGATGAAGGAAGAAGAAGAAATTTGCATGTTTTCAATTTTCTATAGGCAATTTCTACTTCAAAAAATTCATGTATAGTGGTTATAGCTATAAAGGTTATTTATCTATTAAGTAAACCCTTTTTAGGTCAAATTTTAACACCCAAAATTGGCCCTAAGTTGGACCAAAATGGACCCACCAATCGGGCCTTTTTCTATCCTATGCGCATAAGCCTTTTAATATGCTTATATGTGATTTGCTTTGGCCCTAATTTCATTAATCTTATGTAGCACTCCTAACCTCCATTTTGGATTAATAATTACTCTGATTTAGCTTTAAATCTTTTAAAAGCCCATAAAAAATCAGAGGCAAGAACAATTAAAATTTGGACTCAACAAGCCCCAAGTCCAAAAACCCTGATTTTCTAGAACTTTTATTTGCAAGTGGGCCTCAAGCCCATTTGCTCATTTATTCTTCTTAATTTATCTTCCAATGATATCTCATATCATTAGAACATTCAAACCTATTGAGTCTTACTCAAACTCCTTTTATGTATGTAACCTTATGGATTTCCAAAATAGCTTGACAGTACACAGTGAATTAGAGCCCTAGTCTAACTGGAACACTATAAATTCAATCTTATTGAATCAATATCAATTCACTAATCAATATATCTCTTGTGTGAAAGTCAAAAGAGGCATCTAACCAAGCATTGACTATCCAAGTGCTAAAAAGTCAAGTGGTTTGACTTAACCCTTCCATATACAGTTACGGTGCAATAAACTCATTTCACCATCTTTTATCCCATCTAGTTTAGAGTATGAACTTATGTCAACTCAAAGCTTAACTAAGTATGCCTACTTAAGCCCCTGACATATTGTTCTAATAATTTCACCTTTATTCTAAAAATGTCACTTATGAATCCCATTCACACATGGCATCTTACTTTGGCCAAAGATTCCTAAATAAAGATTAAGCATAAGAACTGTAAGATAAAACACAACAATTTCACTTAGATGGGAATATAATCTCTCTTTTCCCTTATGAATTTTCTATCATTAAAAAAGAGAGAACATGAATCTTTTCATCAAAACACGAATACACCTATTACCTTATTTTTCTTTCAATTTGAAACCACTAAAAAAGAAAGTTTCAATCTATAAAAATCCAATTCCTAATTTTACTTTCTCCTTCCCTCATTTTTAAACCTTTTCATGCCCTTTCTTTATCTTTGTTTCAATTTCTCTTTTTTTTAAACCCTTAAATCATTGTACTAAATTGAAATATTACCTCTATAATCCCTTATTTAAATTTTCAACTTAGACCTATATTTCTTTACACCTTTGTATCACTATTACATATACATATTTCCAATAATGTCCTTTATTTATTTTAGGAATTCTAATAAATCAAATAGTTCCCTTTATTGCACTTCATATCCTTTCTTATAATTTTTTTCTTCTTTTGTACACCAAAAATTGAAGTGCTACATAATACATAGGTTCAAATTTAGGTTGGATCATGCCCATTAACCTCTCGTGTTGAAAACACATACAAAAGCAATGGCCCATAACATTTAAGTCATATTCAAAATGAAATTAGGCTAGGCACATTCTAGATAAAAGGCATAATGAACATAGCCCCACTTCAAATGAGGTTAAATGTAATATCTCTATAACACATTCATAATGCAATCACATACACTTAGGGTCATACAACCTTGGGAAAGTTGCTAAGCTTAACTACTTAGTCTTCATGGTTTAGTTAAAAAGGCTTAAAGCTTGTACAAATAGTAATGACTAGTTAATTCACTATTTGATATACCTAGTAATGCAAGTCTTATGAATGATAGTTATGCTAATTCCCCAAATTTGAGTGAAAATGGGTTTATAGTTTGCAACACAATACATGGTAAAAAGGACACAATTTATATATTATAAAATACATAGGACTGATAAAAGTTAGAATATTAAAAGGTATACTATTTGAGCACTTTTGGATTCAATTCCCAATTCCCAGTAGAGTCACTATTGTAAAAGGACATGGCAGTTGTGTTAAAGTCACTAACTAACTTCATATTAAGACCTATTAATCTTTTCCTAGAAAGGGTTCAAAATCTTATCTTAATTATGTCCTAATAATATACCTCTTTTTATATTCTAATATTTATCAATCTTGTATAATGCATGTAAGCAAAAATATTACAAACCATCCATATTACCTTTATAGACAAGCAAAACTAAATTATTAGAATTGAAATCATACATCATCAATAATGCATAAATATACAAAATATGCATCCATAAAGTGCATCATTCATTAGTTGCAATGTGACCTAATAATTACCTATAATTTTATAGGAATTGGCAATAATTGTTTAACTCTCTTCTCTAAGAGATTGGCCTTTTATTAAAACATATTTGTATTGTGACTTTTATTAAGGAAAATCAACACCATTTTATTAAAAAAACCAATTAATTAGGTAAAAAATTATTAATGTGAGATTGTTATGTTGGCATGTATACAAGTGTAATTAAACTACAATTATAAATTAGAACAAATAAAGGATGAAAAAAAGTGTATAACCAAAATGATATGTTAGAAATAAATAATCTACTCCACCTCAATGTCGTCAAGTTTGTGTAGAATAAATGAGCCTTACAGGTAGGTTTGTGTGAATGTCATGTATTATCTAGCAACAAGTCCATTTAGACCTTTATTACCACAGAACCATAACTTACACACTCAAATAGAATGGTAGAAACATGACTAAAGGTCTTAAGGAGCTTATAACACACCATATTTGCATGGAGTCATTATACATGAATGAGTTATGAGCTATTAATATAACATAAATGGTTAATTAATATAAGCAACATTAAAGTAACCACTGACTTGCATGGCATATCTATTTTCAAAAATAAAGGTATGTATAAACTATACATAACAAAAGGAATCTAACAAAAGGATCAATGCGAACTTTAACTCCTATGAAAGGAGGTCTATGTGGATAAATCACATAATCCAAAATAAGCTTGCATGTATATTAATGATAAGAATAATTAGAACTAGATTGTTATTACATGATTAACATCAATACATCTAGATGACATGCAATAGATATAATTATGAACTAATAGACATGATTCATCATGTATAACTAATAATCAACAATCAAAATGACCACATGATCTTAACTACATCCTATTATTATCACAAATAAGTCTATATGGACAACAACAAATCAATATGCCTTAAATACTAGGTCTATAAAGACTAGAATCCTCACAAAAAAGAGATCCATGTAGACTTTAATTACAAAAAAAATATCAAATTAAGTTCAAAAGCAATTAAATCATGCGGTAAAATGTATGACATTATTACCTACTCCTGCAATTAGTGTAGGGATTATAGAATAGCTAATTAGTCATCAGAGATCATCAATAAAACAAAGAACGATAAGATGAAAGCAAAGGCCTCAGATCTTACCTATTGATTAAACTCCAAGCAATAAGACTAAAGTTGTGCTTTGAAGAAAATAAAGGATTTAGTGAAGTTTAGAGCTTCTAGATAATTGGTGATAATTGATGATATCAAAAATATATTCATAAAAGGGTATTTAAAGGGCTCTGGAGAAGTATTTCCATTCAGCAAAAAAGGAAGTCTCATTAGATTAGGAATCATAATTCTAATAGGAAAGCTAAATTTTGAACACAAAGTAAGGACCATGTAAACTAAGGTTTGAGAAGAGAGGTCTGCGCGGGCCATAAGCTTGAAAGGTCTAATGGACCATAAGCTCGGATACTCTGGGTTGACCATTGGCTAATTCGTGGGAAAATGCAGTAAGTTGGTCCATGTGGAGTAATTACCTTTGTAGTCCCTGTGGACCCTAGTTCTGGGTGCTCAATCTTATTGCTTAGACCTATCCCTCATTATCATAATAGGCTTAAAACTAAGGTGCTTACAACTACATATTATTGGTAATTTTATCTTACTTTCCATTCATCTTATGTTGGCTTCTTTTTTGTTTGATAGTTAATCTTTTCCCTTTTTTCTTTATTTTTTATTAATTTTTTATCAATTTTTATTAATAATAGTCCATAATTTTCTTTAAAAAAAGATTTTTTAAAAAGAATGATTTATTTTTTTAAAAAAATTTTACTAGTTATCAATATTTAAAGATTATTGAAATATATGTTATCTAAAAAATAATATAAAAATATACGTAGATAATAGGCCAATTTGGCTTAAATTGAATTCCAAAATCTCTATAAAAAATTAAAAAATGTAAAATTAAAATTTAATTTGATAATTTAAAAATTAATCAATCTAATCTTATGAAAAATAAATGACTCAAAGATCTGATCCAAATTGAATTTAACCAATTTCACCCATTTAACAAGTCTATTTGGTATATTTAATTTATAAACAATATTATTATTTTAAAAAAAAAAGATAAATGAGTCATGTAATATTAAATGACTAATCGTATCTTTAATTTACAATTTATTTACCTGAATTCATGTAACTGTTGTCTCAAATTAAATTTTATTTTAATTTTAAAACATTTGAATTATATGTCTAAAAGGTTGATACAATATCATGATATTTTCATCATCAACTTTTTAGCAAGAATGATATACGATATATGAGAAACAAATACGCTTTAAAGACTTTTTTGACATTATGAATTAATTTTTTTATTTTCTTATAGCATTTCTTTGCTTAAATTTATTTTTTATTTTTAAATAAATTTACCAAAATTTGTTCTCTACCTAATACTATTAAAAATTATATATTTAAATGATTAATAAAAATTATTTATTATGTGTATCACATAAAATATATAATGGAATTCTTTTCTATTTCAAACGTTTATATAGTATTATATATCTTTTAAATGTTAAGATCAACATGTATGTTTAAGTTAAAAAGACCAAAATGATATAGTAATTATAATTAAAACTTTAAAATTTCCCATTTTCAGACTTATTTGGTATTATATATAAGACTGCCAACAGCTTTTATAGATATTGGGCATTTATCTATATATTTCATAGCCTGAAATATTAAATGCTGATTAACAATTGACTGATGAATTTATTCAGTTGTTATGCTTTTAATCTAATAACTCCTATGGCAAGAGAGTATTTTGGTGACAATTTTATAAAAGATTATTAAAATAAAATTTTTCCAACATATCTAGCCATGAGTAGTAGAGTTTTCAAATTACTATGTATTTCAAAAAAAAAGCATATGCTTTGACTAAGTTGAACATGTTTTATGAATTTACCAAATTGTTACTTTCTATCTCATTATTTTTCCTTTTAAAAAAGGGTACAATAGCTTAAGAAAGAGAAATTTTATAGTAGCAATTAACCTAATAATG
>CANXYI011734516.1:0-23301 GCA_948208565.1 Hura crepitans
GTCAACTTAAGGTTTTTGTAGTTGCTAGTTGTTTGATGTTCAGGCAGTAAATTTTATTAATGGCTGGAGAGGTCTACAGGCTATTCTCCATTATGTCACCCAGGTGTTGAGATTTTATTTATGGCTGGGGAGGCCTATGGGCTGATCTCCATTATGTCACATTTCTAATGATGTTTATTTATGGCTGGGGAGGCTTATGGGCTAATCTCTATTATGTCACACAGAAATTATTTAATTATGTCTAGAGAGGTTACGGGTTGATCTCCATTATAACACATATGCCGGTGCAGCGGTGTAGGTTTAGAATAGGGACACTGCACTAGTTTATTTTCCCTCTAGATCTAATATCTTCGAGTGCTTCTTCTTAGTTAAGCCAGTGAATTAAATTAAGAGAATGATAAAAATATTTCTGAAAGTAGAATTAAGCATAATTGGATAGTATTTTCTAAGTAATTGATGCAATATGAACTAAAAGGTATTTTGGTCATTTTACACATATGTTATTAAATAAATTAATTCATGTAAAGTATGCATGCTGTGAATATTAATATCTACTCTAAATAATTTATATGAGTCAAAAGGCTATTTCATGTCTTAGAAATGCCTTAGGGGTATTTTGGCACCATGATATATGAATTGAATCAAATAATAAGGTAAACTTAAATAATAAACTCCACAGGCATGAAAAGGATATAATGCCATAATTTAAATTCTTTAAGTTCACCACTAAGTATCTCTTATACTCAACATACCTATTTTGGTGTGCAAGTACTCAAGAGTGGATCCTGCCTCATGAAGTGTGTCGATAAGAGTTCAATTGTCGAGAGGTATATGATGTGTATATGCAATGAAATGTGAGGATGTGTATGTGTGTGACCATGATGTATGAATGGTCGAGAGGTATGCTAGGGTACGTCAAGGCATGGCATGGCATGTCATGTATGTATGGCATGGTACATGATGTGTAATGGTGGATTATGTGGTGTGTGACATATTTGTGGTATGAAACATGAGCAAATATATGTATAAATATGGCTTAATGCATGGCAAATAAAGGTAAGGCAAATGTGGTCATAATTTGGTGTAAAATATGGGAAGAAATTGGGTAAGTGGAAATGGTATATTATGGCCTAAAAAGTAACCTAAATGTGGCTAAAAAGTGGTATATAAATTGAGCACTTGGTGTAATTGGTTTGATGAAAATTTGAGGGCAAATTGGTTGGCCTATGGCAATGAATGAATTGAGACAATATGTGGCCTAGACTGGCATGAAAATAAGGCTTGAAATGGCTTGAGAAAGTGCCATATGAATAGTGAAAATGGACCTATAACTATTTAATGGAAAAAGTGACCTATAACTGTCTAGTGAAAAATTAGCAAACTAAAATGACTTGAAACTTTGTACTAATAACAAGGAAATAAGTTAAATTAATGGCCTGGAACTAAATAAAATTAATTAATAAACAGTTGGCCTAATAGTTAGACACCCACAGATAGGTCAATTGGTCAATTAGGGATTTGCAATTGCTAGAGTTATTGGTTATTTTGGGCCTTATCAATGTGATTATATAGGCGAGTGTAGTCATCGAGGTCTTGATATTTGGGCCCTACACACTAGGGTATTGGGAGGTCTATGGGACTAATCCCTGTTACCCACTTACTTGACTATAGATATTGGGAGGTCCCATGGGGTTAATCCCTACTATCCATTATAATTACCTTATATTGATTTTTGGGATATTGAAAGGTCCATAAACTGATCCCTGCTATCCTTATTGTTTGGTATTAAGAGGTTCATGTGAACTAATCCCTACTATCAAACTTAATAGGTACAACTACCAAGGTCTAAAATGTGGGCCACTACATAAATTTGGATTTCCCTTTTATCTAGTGTCTTAAATAGTCATCTATCTAGTCAGGCTTGAATAATAAAAAGAAATTTAATGAACTAAGATAGTTAGTGATAATGGGATTTATGAATAGATAAAATAATGGCATGAGATTGATGAATTAAATAATGTGATAGGATAATAAAATAATAATATTATTTTATGACATGGACTTCATATGATGCAGTATGCACTTATGACATGTGTGATATGTATGTATGCTTGCATGACATGTTTTATTATATCAAATTCACCACTGAGTTTTATACTCAGCATATCGATGTTCCAGTGCACAGGTAGTTGAAGATAGCTAGGTAGCCTCTATAGTTTTGTAGTGTAGTAGTGATAGCAATTGAGGGTATATATTTTTGGTCTTTCTAATGGTTTATAGAGGGCACTTATGTATATAATATGGGTTTTAATATAGATGCTGAAGTGTATGTAGCTAAAGTTGATATTGTATAAAAGACCTTTTATCTGAATGTTTTATTTTCTATATTTTCTTATGATTGTGGGCTTAAGGCCTTGTGTGTTGTCTGCGATATGTGTGATGATATTAGAGGACCAAAAGGGTCCAGGTGATGACAGATGTGGATGATATTACTAAAAGTGATTTTTCATAGGTATATATTTTTGGAAACGTTATTTGAGTAGCATTATGCTACTCGAATTTTTATTGAAATAATTACTAATCGAAAAATGGATTTTTATGGTTGTTATGACCTGTATAATGATGTTTGAGGATTAGACTGGAGTTCTAGGAAATATATGTCTAATAAATAAACAAAATCATAAGTGTTAAATGAATAAGGACTTGGAGAAATTTCAGGATGGGTGACCATATGAGAAGTGACATCACCTATCAGGTTTCTTAGGGAATTAGGCAGGGGTGTTACATTGTATGTCTAAACTTTCATATTCACATAATTGGTCATAATATAAACTCATTAATTTCCATACACAACTACATAAATTTTATAACTAAACCCTATAGATTAGAATACACATACCTTATTAGCTTAAATCCATTTAGTCTTTATATTCATTTTCATCATTCTATCATCCATCCTTTAAATTCCACCAACTCCATAACTACATTTCTCAAGAAAAATTCAATTAAAATACCATTAATCATATAATCTCATCATAAATTGATAAACTATCACCTAATTACCTCAATTAAATCACATAATTTACTTGATTTGAGAATCACTTATACACCTTGAATGACCCAAAATACTAGTCTATTGTTAGAAGTATTCCCTAGAGCTCATATACTAGGGTAGTATTCATGTATTTAAACCTTGGGAATTAATAAAATAAGGCATTTTGTCTTTATATCATGGTACTTTTATATATTACTTATAATTGTTTGCAATGTCTTTAACCATGTTATAAAGTCCTTAGTATATAACCATAGTGCAGAGGAAATCATGAAGTGATCATGATGTGAGATTCTTATTACATGCAAATATGATATACCTAAATATCCCTGATCATAGTATTAACAAGATTGGACAATGTTAATATAGATAGATTAGCACATGTTATACTTCTTGATTAGATCAAGCAATAGTTCTTACAAGTTGTAAGCATAGAGATGCTTGGAGTTAACATGTGGATGCTTACTTGGGAAGGAAGAACTTAGAGATCTACCATGAGATCTTCACGTGGATACTTAATCTATGATAGTGAAAGTATCTCCTTATATTAGTAGTGCAAGTATCCTTAAACTTGAGATCACTAACTATCTTAAATATGGAGTGACATACTTTAACTCCAAAGCTTTTACTTCAAACAAAAAGTATACATAGTGAGGTGTTTGGGTATGCCATAACATATTTGAAGATATGGTAGTGATCAACAAAGGATTCACCAGTTTAGATTATAATAGGGATTTTATCTCACAGTTCTAATGAGTAATCTATATTCAGGAATCTCTAGCCAGAGCAAAGTGCCGTGAGAGAATATAGGTCAAATTATTATAACAATATGTCCAGGGCTTAGTTAGACATATTTAGTTAAGTTGTGAGTTAACACAAGTCCATATTCAAAACTAGATGAGGAAAAAGATAGCGAATGGAGTTTATTACACTATAACAGTATTTGGAAGGGTTAAGTCAAACCACTTGATTTTCTAATACCTAGGTAGTCATTATGCATGGCTAGATGCCTCTCTTAACTTGTATTCAAGTGACATATCAATTAGTGAATTGATATTGATTAAATAAGATTGAATATATAGTCTTAATTGGACTAGGACTCTATTTCACTATGTATTACCAACCTATTTCGAAAACCCATAGGGTCACACACATAAAATAAGTTTGGAGAAGATTTAATGAGAATGAATATTCTAATGATATAGGATATCATTGGAAGATGAATTAAGAAGAAAAAAATAAGCAAATGGGCTTGCGAGCCCAGTTGCTAATGTGTAATCTAGAAATTAGGGTTTTTGGACTTGGGCTTTGTTGAGTCTAAATTTTATTTGTTTTTGCATATAATTTTTTATGGGCTTTTAAAATTTTTAAAATGCCTTAAATAAGAGTAATTATTAATCTAAAATGGGGTCTAAAAGTGCCACATAGGATTAATGAAAGTGGGGGGCCAAAGTAGATTGCAAATAAGCCTATTAAAAGGCTTATACGCATAGGACTGAATAAGGCCTAATGTGTGGGTCTATTCTATTCAGACTTAAGGTGGATTTTGAGTGTCAAAATCTGACCTAAAAATAGTTTATTTAAATTATAAATAACCCTTATAGCTATAGCCATTATATGTATATTTTCTATGGGAAAAATTGCTACATAGAATAATTGAAAGCACACAAATTTATTATTCTTCCTTAATCCTCTTGAAGATCCTACTAGCACCTGGATTTTCACGTTGCTCTCTTTTAAGAACTTCTTATATGGATTACCTCAGAGGTGTTCCTAAAAGAATATCACTATGGTTTGCAACAACTCAATGAGAAGTGCTCATGAAAAGAATCTACTATCATCATCTATGGTAAGTCACGCAACACTGATAGAGTTATTATTTAGGATGTATTTTAAATTATTTGCGTCTATTATCTTTGTTAGTTTTTCTAAAATTTTAATTTTTCTATTACATATGATAGAGCAAAACAAACATCTATCTCCTCTTTTCTTCCTCCAATTCCTTACTTCTTCCATGTATTTTTAGGTAGCTATATAATAGGGTAGATAGAACAACATCTCAATATGGCACTTAATGATTATTTAGTATAATAAGGCATAAAAATAGTGAAGAAAAGTATGAGACAATTTCAGTAATGGAGAGGATTTGGGAAGGAAATGTTGATTGGAAACAAATGAATATAATATTATTATTTAGGTATTTATAAGTAGAATAGATGGCTAGGATTAAAAAGAAGATTTTACACATGGATAGTGAGATTTAATCCATGTGTAACTGTCTTTAAAATATCATTTAATCATTTGCACCTCATTTAATCTCCATTGCACTTAGATGGCTAAGATATTCCATATTACTATTTAATCTAATGGCCTATTTTGCTCCCTACATAAAAAATTTCACCATATTTTCTATAAATATAAATTTAATTGAATTTATTTCCCTAATTTTTTCTAATAGTTCACATGTCATAAAATTTTGAGTAACATGATTTTCATATTCCTTAGATTATTTGAGTATCTAGATATGTCAGTTTTGGAATTTTCTGATCATACTTCTAAATTTTTCCATTCAGCTCTGAATGATTTACTATTTGCCATATATCGTAATTTAGTTTTTTTTTTTTACTTTTTAACCTTCTATATGATCTCAAATGCTTCTCAAATTGCACCATAATTCATCAAATAATTAATACTACCTTCCAGTATGTTTAACTCAAATTGGGCCTAAGATGTACTATTCACACTCTGGTGTCATTATTCATAGGAACCATCTCTTAAACCTCATTTTTCTCACATTTTCATGTTCCTCTTATGCCACATTCATGTTTTTCACCCTTATAGATGTGTCTCACTTATCTCTAGACCTCTAATTATACTTTTCCAAATTTGCCCCTAGTCATTTTAAGTATTTACCATTTTACCCTTTTATCGTCTTACGCTTCGTTCTTCATACCAACCAACTCTAATGGGTCTGTATGTCTATTTGATTCCCCACTTTTTCTTCTAATTCTAACTCTATCCTTAGAAAAATTAAACCAAAAGTTGGGTGTGACATATATTTCTTATCTTTAAATAGATTTTGAAATTAATCTAAGTTATTGAAATTATCAATTTACAATTCAATTTATTTTGCTTTATTCCTTCTCTTAATATCTTAAGAAAATTTTTTCCATAACAAAGAAAAGTTCAAAATTATCCTTCTATTTGCAATTTTGGGAGGAAAGATCTTTTCGCTTTTTTTTTATTGCTATCTATCAATGTTGTAAAACCATTACCAAGGCATGTAAGTTAACTTATGACTTTTATATGATGACTTTTACTTATTTATTTATTTTGTTTAGGGATTTTGCTATAACACCATATTTATTTAATTATTTCACCCGACCTAATTGACTTAAGTCCAAAAATGCTTCTAATATGGAGATCCAATTCAAAATGAGAATACTTTGAGACCTAACTTGATATACTCAAAAAAACTCGAGGCCTGACTTATTTCACCCAATTAACCTAAATCATATCTCGGTAAGCATATAGATATCCTTTAAAAAATTTACTACTTAGCAATATTGTTAAAAGACAAATGAGTTATCTCACAACTGAATCTTTAATACCCATTTAATGGCTTTTTTTTCATTTTTTAAAACTTCTATCATAAACTAAAATTCTAGGTCTCTTTTTTGGTAAACTCGGAACATCATTAGTTCAATTACAATTTTTCATAAAAGAAAACTCAATAGGATTTAAAACTTAATTCACTAATTTTTCAATAGGATGCAAATAGAAATTACCATAGCAAAACAAAAAGATTTTTCAATTGAAAAATTTTACCACAAAGAGTAAACCTAAGTGAGCTACTCAAGGAATAATATGTCATAATTAGAAATTAAAATAAAAAGCATAAATCTTCTTAAACTTGGGTTGGAATAGATTATGAAGGCTCTCACAGTAGTCTAATGGAGATGAGTTCATGATCTACTATCAATTTTGAAAGAAAGGATTGCAAATGATTTTGTTTTTAGGGGATTAAAAGCATATGATTTTACCACAATTCAAGGGAAAAATTACAGAATAATGAAATTAGGCTAGATTTTGGTTTTTGCTTTGAACCAACATTAGAGATGACAAAGGAAAAAAAAGAGAGAAGGAGGAAGCAAAAGATCATTAGGTTCAAAAAGAATAAAGGGTTAAAGAAATAGAGAGATAATTTACTAGGTTAAAGAATATTACAAAAGGTGAGATGTGGAGAGTAAATAAAGGGGAGAAAAATGGTCCCCAAAATTTGTCCCACCAAGAATCAAACATAGCTCTCTCTAGTTCAAAATAAATGTCTTGATAATTTAACTATGATAATCACATGTTAATAATTGCATAATATAGTATAATACAATACAATATAATATAATATAATATAAATTCGGGTAGATTTTTCAAGGTTTCCATCCGAATCAACATTACTCGAACTATAAATATAAACCCTTTAAAAATTAAACTTGATTGAAACTACTAGAACCGAATTAAAATTTTGAGTTAATTTTTTAGGATATTTGGGTCTATTTAGGTTCTGCACACCTTAAGTACTTGTAACTAATTTTGCTATCTTCTAAGTACTTTTTATATTATTGCTGTTCTTGTCCTATTTTTGAATATTGGTTAAACCAATGTTGTTATTACTTGGTATTAACCTTTGACATATAATCAATTTTTATTTAGATTTACCATGTAAATGGCATGTGTTAAAATTCAATAGTTCTTAAAATTTTTAGGCTTGCTTTTAGTACTATTATTTTTTCTACAATTGTTTTGTAATTTTATATTTTTTTATCCTTAATTTTATTATTTTTATTTAATTTTGTTATATTAGTTTATTTTGATTATAGCTAAAATATTATAGTTTGATTCAATTATTATCAAACTTCAGTTTGATTCAATTTGACATTTTTCCTAGTTTGATTTTCGATTATTTCAATTTTTGGAAATAATCAAAACTTGAACTATGCTCATTCCTAACATTACATGAATGAAGCTCCAGTTTTAGAATAGATTTGACTCACATGTTAGTGGATATTATTTCCTTTTCTTTATATAATCTTATGATTTTCAATCATATTTTACTCTTTTTTCCTTTTGTGATTTTCAAGATAAAGTAAATAAAAGGCCAAAAATTTTATTGCTAAGAACCACTTGAATGATCATTCTCATTGTATGAATATTGGAATCACTTCTTACGAGTATATAGTATAAAAAATTACAACTACTAATAATAAGAAACATATGTATCTAAAAGGATAATTGTGATAACCCGATATTTTATATATTTTATAATTAAATTATGGTAGTATATAATTTTTAATTCATCAAAGAATCCATATTATAAAGTGACTAGTTTTATACTACCATTAATCTATTACAATCTTCCTCTTTTATCTAGGTTTGCACTAGCTATGTTTGCACAGCCAGATCATTTTACTTGTAGTGATTTTAAAATGTAACTTATAATTATAAGTTCTAATCACACAATCATATTAAATCAAACTAAGGTAATAATTTAGCCTTAGGACCATTTATCTCAATAGTGAATCAATATTTTATATTAGAAATTTGAGCTAATATCCCTTTTCTTTTCAAGGGATGTATATATTTAAGTATAATTGTAAAAGGAGGAACATAACTCAAGAACTAAATATTTGATCAAATGTGGCCACCAAATCAAATCTTGGAAATTAATGTGCTTGTTTTTTTTATATGAAATATTTAGTGTCTAAAAAAACCAACAATGCTCCCAAGAATTTCAAAACAATTTTAACATTGAAAAACAAATTACTATTATAACATTTCTCATTAATATTCCTCACCTGATCATAAACTTTTTAAGAAGAGATTAATGCACCAAACTATAGTAGTAAACTAAGATTGCCAACACCCCTCACTTGACTAGATATTCGGATCCAAAAAAAAGAGATGGCACATTGTGACACCTCTTAGTCGAATCCTTGCCAGCTCAAATAAGAAATGACACGTTAATAGATTTTACCTAGTTCCTCTATTATCTTCTTAAAACCCTGTTATATGTGTGTGTGTAATTCCTGAATATCCTAAGCTTACGTGTAAATAAACCATGTATTATGTGCACATGCACACAAAACAAAACTATCTTGGTAAAAATGAAATCCTACAGGATAACCACTGCATGGTGTCATATCCCAAATAAAACATGCAGAAAATAACACTTTTATAAAGTCTCAATCTCAAGTCAACATCTTTAACCCATCTGGTCCTCATAACCCATCTCAATCAACATCTTCACAATTAAGCTATCATATCAGTCATGATAGGTACACCATCAACACACAAATGAGTTCATATGCATGCATATTATCATGGTGTAACATCTGATATTTAATTTACATGTCCAAGCTAAACTTAAGTGAAATATATATTTGAGATAAAACTAGCTCATTCACCCTCTCAACACATGAGTGCCATTTACTGTTATATACATCACACTGTACATGGCGAAAGTATACTAAAAAGACTGAAGCTAGCTTCACTATACTACTATGTTAAGGCTAAGCTGAAGCTACCTATCTACTATCTATGCATAAAAAACATGATGCACTAAGCATAAAACTTAGTGGTGTACTCAATAAAATATGTTCACACTCGCACACATAATCACATTTATCATGTTGTGTCACAAAATATACGTCATGAAATAGCCTATGCATTATCATATCTAATTGATTACATAATTAATCAAATTATATTACCTACTACCATTTATCATACATATATCTTTACTTGGTTACCACATTTTTATTTATTACTCTCATATTGTGCCATTTACTTTTCTTCAACACATTTGAGCTTTGACTTAATTATTAACTTATTACTCATGATGTCACATACTATATTTTGCTATTTACTAGCCCATTTCTGATAGACACTAATCCCAATACTAGATATCAAGATCACAATGTGTAGTGGTCCTGTTAAACCTCCTAGTGGTTGCACCCACATAAGAATATGTGCAGTGGTTCTATTAGACCTCCCAACAGCTACAGTCGCATGAGAAATATCATATCAATGTACAACATACATGTGTCTGATGGCCTTTATAGACCTCACGGCAGCAACACTTGCATGAAACATGACACCAAAGTGTCCTAACAGTTGTTATATCCCTAGTTGATCTATCAACCTATCTAATAGATTGTCTAACATTTATGGGTTGTCACATCTTTTCTTTTATAGTCACATATACAGTAAATGTCTTATATACTTTTCTCATGTAACAATCTATTCATGTACTCATCCAATTTATGTATATTTATCAACCAACAACTTACCATATTGTGGCATATTACGTAACCACATTTCATAATGTCACATCTGTATATGCTTTATTCCTTTTCATCCATTCAAATTATCATTTTAGATCTTTAATCTCATACATGAATGCCATTACTCATATTATCATTTTATCTTACCATACACTGCAAGTTACATGATGTTCATAAGTACATTATGCAACACACATCATAACACACAATATACATACATATTATGTCTAATATCTCTATTATCAGTCACATGCATCATTTATGTATCCATTACATACTGGATTATTTTATTTAAGTCTACTTAACTCTAATTATGCCCATTTCACTAGAATTGCCTAAAATTACCATTATACCCCTCTTAGACATACCATTCGGCTAACCTTGGATTTTTATCATTTAATTTATTTTTAACCCATTTTTCATACATTCTATAAATTTAATACCTCATGAACCATAATGTACCATTTTTATATTTTTAAGTCAATCCTATGTAATGCCCCCTACCCATTCCCTAAGAAAATAGGCAATAAGTGCTACTTCCAGTGAGATCACCTATCCTTGGATTTCCTCAGGGGCTTTTTATTTAACTCTTACTTGGGTTTATGCTATTCAGTTTAAAAATTTCATAAAAAGATTTCGGTGGTCTGAAGGCAACTTACCAAGCATATTACACTTACATGCATGATCTTATGATCAAATATTAGCTTAGGCTGCTTCTACAGCTAATGACTCATTTCTCACTAGTATAGGTTATGGTACTAGCTAACCAAGTATCAAAAACACCTAATTACCCTCAACAACATGCACGAGTGCCTCTAACTAATAAACCACATATTCTAATCAGAAAATATCATACTTGGATAGTCATCGGCTACACTACTGGTCGTTCTCTTCATCTCAGTCCCACCTATCACCTGCACATCGAACACCCGATACGCAGAGTATACACTCAATAGTGAATTTAACCAAACATACCATGTACAACTATGACATACAAGCACACAAGAATCTATTAGTAACCTCTGTTTACAATTTCCTAATCTTTCCACCTAGGTTTTCAATTAAGATTATCCATCAAGTGAATCATATTAAATTTTGTTCAATTTGGGTGTTCTTACCATGCTTAAGTCACTTGCTCAGTTCTACTCAACTACCTAGTTATACTTTTTTCTAGTTAATCTCTATCATTCGACTATATTCATCAGGTATACATACATATGTTACTATCTACCCTTATATTAGTTAATTTCTCTTGTAACTTATTTCTTTTAAGCACTTTTAATTACCCATTTACCATTTCATCAGCCTTTTATTTCTTGTAGGAGTTACATTAGAATCATATAAACTCATTCAATCTCTGCCTTTATAGACTTTCCCTTGTTCCTAGTATGTTACCCATAGGTTATCTCAATTAAAGTAATTTATACCTTAGATTTCTCATTGATATCATTAAGTTTCTTCTGTCTCTTTTATTAATCTTTTTATACCCCCATGGTTCAAGAAGAACTCTTAACAATTGGATAATAGGAATCACCAAGTGTAATGGCCCTCATGTTGGACCTCGGCTGCTGCACCAACCTAGTCTGAGAATCAGACAAAAGACAAAGCTATACAGTGGCTCACATTATGGACCTTGATGTTTGTACACACCCTTCGCCTAATAGCAGGGACCTGTTCGTTGACCACTTCTAATACCAAACTAGTAGATAGCAGGGACCCAGTCGTAGACTACTCCTAATATCTACAAATCACATCAACATCACCAAGAGTGGATAGCAGGGACCCATCCGTAAACCACTCCTAATATCCACAAGTTGGTAGTAGGGATCAATAGTAGGCCTCTCAATACCCATAACATGTAGGCTTAAATCAATACTCGGTGGGTGCATCTGCTATACACAGGCTAAAATCCATACAGACTCAGCCTCTAGCAACTGCTAATCCTTAGTTGACCAATCCACCTATCCAGTGTATAAGTAACCATCAATCCTAATATTCCCTTTCCATTACCTAATAAAGCTAGTATTTTCATTATTCAGTTTATCCAAAATAAATTATATCATTTTGGTTCATTTATCAGCTAAAGTTCATATAATATTTTCTTTGTTCCAACAAGTTGTCATATTCTCACTTGAGTTCCACTATGGTCATTAACTTCATATAATCGTCTTTTATTCTTTTTCATAGTAAGTCTTGATCCTTCTTTGTTATTAATAGATAATTAATTTATCTTATTCCTATAAGTCCTACCGGGTGATATTTCATATATTTCACATCCGTAATTCTTGCATTATTATACCATGACTTGCTTCTTAGATTTCGTAATTTTCTTTCTTTGTTGCCATTTTTCTAGTAATATTTTTCATCTGTACAATCTGCTAATTTACTTGATTTTCCTTACAAAACTCTTTGCAAGTATTACCCCACACATAATCTTTAAGCCTTTATTAGTTATAATTTATTTTCATATCCTGAAGTCTATCAAATTTATAGCTTTTACTTTCCTGAAGCTTTATCCATACATTATTGTGCAGTAGCAATTTCTTTCTTTGTTTTCCAAATTTATTCATTCAGCTTTTCAACAATTTGTCAACTCCTCACCCCATTTTGGTTCTAATTTAACCTAACTAATCACTTTGGCCCTTACCAAATATTTATTCTAATTATTTCTAAGGTAAGGAGATAGAGATTTTAATTTATTTCATCCAACTATATTTCTCAGTCAATTACAGGTCATTGAAATTTCTTAGACGGTTATAAGTCTTTTTCTCATACCAATTACTATTCATTTGGTACTCTTTTTCTCACTGACCTATTACCCCATTTTTATTTTCCGTTCACCTCAATCTATTTTATGCTAAAATGACTTTTACCCTATCCAACATTACATCAATACTAACATATAAATACATTATTTCAAATCCTAAAATCCTATCTAACATTTCTTAATCAAATTCAAATTTTCCTATCTAATATCTTCCACTTCGGCCCTTTACATTATATGTTCCCATACATCCACACTACATACATTATTTATGCCACATACCTTATTAATTCCTTCCACCTAACCATTTCATTACTTATTCATTTCATGTCTCTTACAGGTCATACATCACATCACCATTCTAACCTGACATGCCAATAACCCATGCATGCATACCCATGCCATGGCATACATGACATACACATAGTCATGCACACATCACATCTTTACACATCATTTTCACATCCCATTCACATCACTATCATCCTATCTCATTACTTTACACATCCTAACATGCATTTCACATACATAATACCATACACATATATGAAACTCCAACTTCCATACATATGTCCATACTTCAAATTCCATATTTTTCAATCACACATCATATGTTTCAGTTAAATTCACTTACAGCAGACTCCCTGTCATGTCGAAGCTACTCTAAAACCATTGGATTCATCTTCCTCCACCTTTAACCACCATTTCCAACATTTCCATAATAGTTCTAACCTTTGAAAATTTCTACAAAATTATATATAACACCAAAATGAAATCTCTTTCCACAAATAACATCTACACCTCAAATACCCCATAAGAAAAATAAGAAACCTTATAAAAGAACACTTACATATAGATTTGGCACTATTCATCAAGTGTTTAAAACTCACTTTCTAGGTGTCCTTTTCCCATTCTATCACTTGAAGTGTCTTCAGGAGGTCATAGAGGTTTAAAACCATATAAGACTTGTGGGATTTTATAGTGGGAGGAGAGAGAAAAGATCAAAAAATAGAAGAGCCCTATGCTTGAAATGGCATCGGCCATATTGAGGAGCAGGAAAAATATGACCACTTTTATCTTCCATCCTTCTTTAAACATGTCCCTTTAGGTGTGTATGCAAAGTGGAGGGCCACGATCGTGCCATTTGTCAATCAGACGGCCTAAATTAATTCTATTGTGCTTTTAACTTTGAAAATTCAAAATAATTTCCATACACCTCTAAAAATCCTAATTCTAGTCCTAAAAAGCCTTAATTAACTTCATTAAGGGTTCCTCAAAATTTCAGCCCAAAACTCCTTCGGGAGCTAAGGTTACTATTCACCTTATGCCATTTTCAATCTTCAAAAATTCATAAAATATTCCCTAGACTTCCAAAAATATTCATTTTAGTTTTAAAAATCCTTACTCAGTGTCACTGAGTTCCCCATAAAATTTTAAGTCAAAAGTCAACAGCTGACTTTCTATCACTATTCACTCGCCAGAATAAAATATTCAAAAAAAATATTAAACGACCTCAAAAAATTATAATTCCTACTCTATCATACTTAATGGAATTTTTGAGGTTCAAGGTATGATATTTTTAGGTTCGTCGGGGCACTTCCTGAAGCTGTCTTAGCACCACCTCATTTTATCTCTACAAACACTAGTTCTTGACTCAAAATGATTTATTGGTTCTGCTAAATTTTAATTTCATTTATTTTGCCCACTTTCAGGCCCAGCAAAGTTTTATGACCAATATACTAGTCATCGAACTTAAAATGATGCCCTGCACTACAAGGGATATCCCTTGGGCCTAGGAAGTACTGTCCATAAAACCTTAGCATACGAGCGTTACAAGTCTTCCCTTTTTAAGAAATTTCATCCTCAAAATTTCCTATAGTCATGTCATCGATCAATTCCACATTCTGTTGCTATACTTTTACTCTTGTTTCTTTCCATTAGAGGAAAGCCCTTGTATCCCTATGTACCCAAAACTCTCTGGGTACATTTCCAGTCCTGTACTCTAGTAACTTCTCTGGTATAGGTTTCTCTCAATGTGGGTGAAGTGCCCTCAGCATACTTCTAATACTATCTCATCTCATTCCATCATCCTTTAATTACTAAGGAAAATGCTAATTGAGCACTTTCACTACTTCTTCAATTTCTATACTCTATTCTTATTGACAGCACCAAGTACTACAAAAGCATTCTTACCTATTCACCTTATGTTAATTTCCTTTACTTTCATCACACTGTTCACATTGTCTTATTGCTGAATGCAATTCTATAATATTACCTTGATATTACAAGGTAATATCTCTAGTTAGTCTCCCTACAGGAACCTTTACCATCATAATCCTTAGTTCATGTCATCCTAATCTCATCTCATTGATTTCTCTACTCGTGTCACATGTAAGCTAAACTACTTTTCCTTCGTTGCTTATTTTTAATTAACTTCTTTAATTAGACTTTCATTTCTTCTAACACTCTAAACACCTTGATCTCTAAATTCCTTTCGGATATCTATTTGCTTTCTTCCACTTCATCCTTCTTGTGGAAGTTATTTATCCATTACTTATCTAGTTCACTTCCCCTCTTTAGTTCTAAAAAGGTAAATTAACTATCTATACTTATCATGAACCACTAACACGTCTGTCATCACTTCATTGCCCATTATACCCTTATAGGTTTCATGCCTGAGTATCTAAATCCTTTCCTAAACTTACTCATAAGTATCAGCACTAGCTGTTATCCCTTTTTTACCCACAGTTTCCTTATCGCTCTCTCTTTATTATAATCACATTGTACTTCTCTCTTTACATTCACTTTGTCAAGTCCCTTCAATATCAGCGCTATCATCATGCAATGCTCAATTTCAAAAACACATGCATAAAGTTTTCATTATAGAAAAATAAGTCATGTACGATGCCAGTATGCCGATGACAAGATATACCCTAAGCTTTATAATTTAATGCTCGGGCCCAATAACAAATGTATCAAGGAAAAGCAATAGCCCTTATCTTCAGGGACCTTGACAAGCAATTCCTATCCCCAATCGTGGCATTATTCCCACACTACCATATCTCTTACGACTCATCCCCTAACTATTAATGTCTCACTTTTAGTACACTTTTAACTTCATCACTCTACTTTCTTACCTAACTCACACATTTCTATTGTTCTTTAATCCTTATCCTAGGCTTGAGTCTTACAACTTCTATACCTTTCACACACTGACAACAACTTTGTGAATAAACTTTAAAACTATTGGCAACAAAATTGCCCTATTGATAGGCCATTCAATTCTCCTCTTTCTCAAGTTCTAAAAATATTACGTCTCTCTAGGTGTCATATATCAATCTTTTTCTTTCTTATTGATAACTCTTAAGTCTACTTTACGATTTCCATTCCTTAATTTTTCCAAATTTATTTTGTTCCTTTGTTTACTTCCTTATAGCATTATTTGTCTTTCAATAGATTCTTCGGCTCTGAAAAGTGTACTAACTTCTTATCACTTCTTTATTCCCAATACTTAATCAATTTCCACCTTTCCCTTCTTCGTAAGAACCTTATTCATTGAATAATCACCTTATAGCCAACTTACAATCACAGTACAATGCACCAGGCACTATACTTCCTTCTTTCTTCTATTCTCGTCCTCTATCTACTTAAGTAACCATATCATCTCTCTTGCCATTCATAGCCTAAGATTCCTCTATTAGGCATTGTTGCCCTTTATAGGTCTATTAACAACCTTAGCAAACTCAGCTTAGGAGGAAAAGGATTACATAAAACCATAACACTATCACTTGAGCTCACGATTTCTATCCCAAAAGGTCCATATTGTCATTTCCTCTATTAGTTCTCAGAAATCCTCATGTACCAACAGTGTAGTGACTGTCCATAATCCAAAACACCTAAGGCACTCATGCATTACTATCCAGAATTGCCTAAACCTGCTCTGATACCACTAAATGTAATGCCCCTTGCCCATTCCCGAAGAAAATAGCCAATGAGTTCTACTTCTCGTGAGGTCACCCATACTTGGATTTCCCCAAAGGCCTTTCGTTTAACTCTTACTTGGGTTTCTCTTATTCAGTCTAAAATTTTCATAAAAAGATTCTAGTGCTCTGAAGGCAACTTATTAGGCATATTACACTCATATGCCTAATCTTATGATCAAATATTAGCCTAGGCTACTTCTACAGCTAAGGACTCGTTTCTCACTAGTATAGGTTATGGTACTAGCTAACCAAGTATCAAAAACACCTAATTACCCTCAACAAAATGTAGGAGTGCCTCTAACTAATAAGCCACATATTCCAATCAGATAATATCATACCTGGATAGTCGTCAACTATACTACTGGTCATTTTTTTATCTCAGTCCCATCTATCACCTATGTATCAGACACCTAATACGCTAAGTATGCACTCAGTGGTGAATTTAACCAAATATAGCATATACAACTATTATGTGTAAGCACACAAGAATCTATTAGTAACCTTTGTTTACAATTTCCCAATCTTTCCACCTAGGTTTTCAATTAAGATTATCCGTCAAGTGAATCATATTAACATTTGTTCAATTTGTGTGTTCTTACCATGCTTAAGTCACCCACTCAGTTCTGCTTAAACACCTAGTTATACCCTTTTCTAGTCAATCTCCATCATTTGACTCTATTCATTAGGTATACATACATATGTTACTATCTACCCTTATATTAGTTAATTTCTCCTGTAACTTATTTCTTTTAAGTGCTTTCAATTACCCATTTACCATTTCATTAGTCTTTTATTTCTTGTAGTAGTTGCATTAGGATCATATAAACTCATTCAATCTCTGCCTTTATAGACTTTCCCTTATTCCTAGTATGTTACCCATAGGTTATCTCAATTAAAGTAATTTATACCTCAGATTTCTCATTAATAACATTAAGTTTCTTCTATCTCTTTTATTAATCTTTTTATACCCCCACAGTTCAGGAAGAACTCTAACCACTGGATAATGGGAATCACCATGTGCAGTGGCCCCTATTTTGTACCTCGACTGCTACAACAACCTAGTTTGAGAATTGAACAAAAGATAAAGTTATATAGTGGCTTACATTATGGACCTCGGTGTCTATATACACCTTTCACTTGATAGCAGGGACCCGTTCGTAGACCACTCCTAATACCTAACTAGCAGCTAGTAGGGATCCATCTATAAACCACTCCCAATATCCACAAGTGGGTAATAGGGATCAACCGTAGGCCTCTCAATACCTAGAGCATGCAGGCTCAAATCAATACTCCACGGTTGCATCTACCATACACAGGCTAAAATCCATACAAACTCAGCCTCTAGCAACTGCTAATCCCTAGTTGATCGGTCAACTTATCCAGTGTATAAGTAACCATCAATCCTAATATTCCCTTTTCATTACCTAATAAAGTCATTATTTTCATTATTCAGTTTATCAAAAATAAATTATATCATTTTCGTTCATTTATCAGCTAAAGTCCATATAATATTTTCTCTGTTCCAATAAGTTGTCATATTCTCACTTGAGTTCCACTGTGGTTATTAACTTCGTATAATTGTCTTTTATTCTCTTTCACAGTAAGCCTTGATCCTTCTCTGTTATCAACAGATAATTAATTTATCTCATTCCCATAAGTCCTATCGAGTGATATTTCATATATTTCACATCCGTAATTTTTGCATTATTATATGATGACTTGGTTCTTAGATTTTGTAATTTTCTTTCTTCGTTGCCATTTTTCTAGTAATATTTTTCTTCTGTACAATCTGCTAATTTACTTGATTCGCTTTACAAAACTCTTGGTAAGGTTTACCCCACACATAATCTTTAAGCCTTTATTAGTTATAATTTCTTTTCATGTCTTGAAGTCTATCAAATTTACAGATTTTACTTTCCTAAAGCTTTATCCATACATTATTATGTAGTAGCAATTTCTTTCTTTGTTTTCCAAATTTAATCATTTAGGTTTTTAACAATTTGTCAACTCCTTACCCCATTTTAGTTCTAATTTAACCTAACTAATCACTTTCCCCCTTACTAAATATTTATTCTAATTATTTCCAAGGTAATAAGACACAGATTTTAATTTATTTCATCCGACTATATTTCTCAGTTAGTTACAAGCCATTGAAATTTCTTAGATAGTTATAGGTCTTTTTCTCGTTTCTCGTAACAATTACTATTCATTTGGTACTCTTTTTCTCACCAACCTGTTACCCCATTTTTATTTTCCAATCACCTCAATCCATTTTATCCAAAAATGACTTTTACCCCAACCAACATTACATCAATTCTAACATATAAATACATTATTTCAAATCCTAAAATCCTACCCAACATTTCTTAATCAAATTCATATTTTCCTATCTAATATCTTCCACTTCACCCCTTTACATTATATGTTCCCATACATCCACACTACAAATATTATTCATGGCACATACCTTATTAATTCCTTCTACCTAACTATTTCATTACTTATTCATTTCATGTCTCTTACATGTCATACATCACAACACCATTCTAACCTCACATGCCAATAACCCATGCATGCATACCTATGCCATGGCATACATGATATACACATAGTCATGCATACATCACATCTTTACACATCATTTCACATCCCATTCACATCACTATCATCTTATCTCATTACTTTACACATCTTAGCATGCATTTCACATACATACTACTATACACACACATGTAACTCCAACTTCCATTCACATGTCCATACTTCAAATTCCATATTTTTCTAACATACATCATATGTTTCAGTTAAATTCACTTACAACGGACTCCCTATCATGTCAAAGCCACTCTAGAACCATTAGATTCATCTTTCTCCACCTTTAACCACCATTTCCAACATTTCCATAATAATTCCAAACTTTGAAAATTTTTACAAAATTATATACAACACTAAAATGAAATTTCTTTCCACAAATAACATCTACACCTCAAATACCCCATAAGAAAAATAAGAAACCTTGGAAAAGAACACTTACATATAGATTTGGCACTATTCATCAAGTGTTCAAAACTCACTTTCTAAGCATCCTTTTCCCATTCTATCACTTGGCGTGTCTTCAGGAGATCATAGAAGTTCAAAACCATATAAGACTTTATGGGATTTTATGGTGGGAGGAGAGAGAAAAGATCAAAAAATAAAGGAGCCTTATGCTTGAAATGGCATTGGCCATTTTATGGGAGGAGGAGAAGATGACCACTTTTATCTTCCATCCTTCCTTATACATGTCCCTTTAGGTGTGTATGCAAAGTGGAGGGCCACGATCGTGCCATTTGTCAATCAGACGGCCTAAATTAATTCTATTTTTCTTTTAAATTTGAAAATTCAAAATAATTTCCATACACCTCCAAAAATCCTAATTCTAGCCCCAAAAATCCTTAATTAACTTCATTAAGGGTTCCTCAAAATTTCAGCCCAAAACTCCTTCAGGAGCTCGGGTTCCTATTCACCCTATGCCATTTTTAATCTTCAAAAATTCATAAAATATTCCTTGGACCTCCAAAAATATTCATTTTAGTTTTAAAAATCCTCGCTCAGTGTCACTGAGGTCCCCATAAAATTCCAAGTCAAAAGTCAACGGTTGACTTTCTAGCACTATTCACTTGTTAGAATAAAATATTCAAAAAAATATTAAATGATCTTAGAAATTTATAATTCCTTCTCCATCATACTCAATTAAATTTTGTGGTTCCGGGTATGATATTTTTGGGTCTGTCTGGGCACTTCCCAAAGCTGTCCTAGCACCATCTTATTTTATCTCTGCAGACACTAGTTCTTGACCTGAAATGATTTATTGGTTCTGCTAAATTTTTAATTTCATTCATTTTTCCCAATTTCAGTCCTAGCAAAGTTTTATGACCTATATACGAATCATCAAACTCGAAATGATGGCCCTTACTGTAGGGAATATCCCTCGGGCCTAGGAAGTACTATCCATAAAACCTTGGCATACGAGCGTTATTCTTGAATTCATAACATACACATAATGGCATCATTTTTGAATTTTCCTAACACACACATATTTTATTGAATACACATATAGAGTGATTATTTGGCATCCCGAATGACACTTTATAGCTTCTCTTTTCCTTTTTCCTTGCTTTCCTCTAATTTCTCTAAATTTCATAATAGGTAATATATTTGAAAATTTCATAAAAAAAATTTACGCTACTCTAAACTCAAAAATAAT
Source organism: Hura crepitans (assembly GCA_948208565.1). Classification (NCBI taxonomy): domain Eukaryota; kingdom Viridiplantae; phylum Streptophyta; class Magnoliopsida; order Malpighiales; family Euphorbiaceae; genus Hura; species Hura crepitans. The sequence continues at coordinate 21,386 of CANXYI011734516.1, forward strand.
AGTAGAATTATTAAACTGGGCATCCCTAATTACCTAGAAAAATGTTAGTGTTTTAATTTAGGGTTTACCTTAATTTAGGAGTTTTAAACCTAAACTTTTAAATCTTTCTTTTTCCAACAAAATGCCTCTTTCTTGCAAAATTGACACTGAATTAAAGCTCTACACATAGAAATGATCATTTTTCATGTATCAAGTGGAGCATTTCATAGAGATTTAGTGGAATAATAAAGAAATAAAGAGATAGAAGAGAGAATAGGGTAATGGCATTAGCCAATAGGAGATGAGGAGAAGATAGGTGATTTAACAAGTGTTACACACACACACTTGTACCTTTTATATTAAGACCATGGATGGCCATAATCATGCCATGTGGTGACCTGACACCTATGATTAATCCTATGTAAGTTTTAAGATTTAACAATGTGATTTTAATTCTTAAGGCCTCCAAAAATACTTCTCTTCACATCAAAAATTGCAGAATTTCCCATTTGGAAACCTTTAAAATCTCATGTCCAAAAACCAATGGTAACTCGATTAATTAATCAACCACATTTTCAAGAAATTCAAATAAAAATACCAATTGATGTTTAAAAAAATTTGAAATTTAGCACTATTGGACTAATTAGAATTTGTTGCCTTTAATTCATGCTATTTTTGGGTCATTTTGAGCACATTCAGACCATTGGACCACTCGACGTAAACTAAGTTTACTATTCACTATATATCATTGTGAAAATTTTTATTGGTTCAGTGATTACTCTAAATAACTTTGTTTTTATCATTATTTCACCTATTATAGTTTTATGACAAGTACTCTCTCTCGATCACCTTAGTGTGACTCGATTTCTCAAAAAATACTATTCATGCCTTGAGAAGTACTATTCATGAAATTGGGGTTTTTGAGTATTACAAGTTATATGCAAACTCATTAAAATGTAATAATAGTGTAATGCCTAAATATCTCAAAATTCATGAATAGTAAATCTCAGGGTCATGAATAATGACTCTTAAGATGTCAACAATGTTTTTCTCATTGATCAATAGTATATGTTATAAATAGGCCACAAGTGAAGTTTGGCATGAAAATAAGGGTGTATGGATGGTTAATTACAGATAACAAGCATGCGAGTGAATAATACCTTTTAAAGTGTGAACTATGTTTTTTGAGAGTCAGGTTACACTAACTAAGCAGATGAAAGTATTTATCATAAAATAATTTTGGACAAAGTTTGAAACAAAAATAAAGTCATTAAGGTGGTTAAAAATATTAGTAAAGTTTTTATAGTGGTGTTATATAAATAGTAACCAAGTTAGGGCTAAACCGATAATTATTGTTTTTTTTTCCCAAATTGGCTTAAGAGTGCCACATCTTGATACTTAAATATTCCTAAGAGTCTAATGGAAGTGGAATTAGAATTTTTTGAGAACATGGAAATTTATTCAAAATCAAACAAGAATAAAAGTGTCATTTAAGTCGGTATCTCTTGGGGTTTTGAGTATAGTTTATTTAAGACCTTTGAATATTATTACGAGTGATTTATTGGGACTGTAAATCATGCTAATTGATCATTAAATTTAAAGAACAACATTTAAAGAGGAATTATTAAGAGAAAAAAGAGATTTTATAGGCTTGATTAATATGAGGCTTTAGATCCACTTAAAGATGATCTTGGCTATTATTTTATGGGATTATATACGCATTATTTTTAGCTAATGAAGACATATTTCTAGCCCTTTCTTCCTCCCAATTTTTTGACACTATTTATGTTCCTTCTCCATTAACTTTTGAGCTTTTCTTCTTTTTAAATCCATTCAAACTCATATAAACCCATCTTTTATTAAGACATTTTAGCATCTCTATGTATTGAACATTAAGTTTAAGGGCTTAATTAAAGGAATTTTAGATTTCTCTACAT
>CANXYI011734526.1:0-12508 GCA_948208565.1 Hura crepitans
TATAAGAACCCATTATCTAGTCTATTTATTCTAGGTTACATTTTTCAATTAAATGAACTAAATATGATAATTGACATTAGGCTGATATATGAACTAAATATGTCTATTATATGATAATTGGCATTGAGTTTGTGATAAGAACACGTAATTGAAATATGATAACTATATGAGTTATATGTTACGATGATATATACAAATGGTTGAGTTACATTTGCATGTGCTATGATTATGGGTTTGGCAATCTACCAAAGTTAAGCATGGTAAGTTCATGCATAATTGAGCTAATGATTGTATTATCATAAGAAGAGGCAAGAATATAAGATTACCTGATTTGCCATTGTACATATATACTTCTATATATGATCTTTGAGTGTTTAGTGGTAATCATAGTTGTTTATGTACCACTAAGCAATTTGTTTTTAGCATGTTAGCTTTGTCCGCATGTAGATTGAAGTTCTTGGTTTAACAGATAAAGCATGAGTAAGAGGAGTTTTGTAGCGAGTTTTTTGATCATACCATCATAGTTTTCAATAATCATTCTTTCATATGTTTGTTTGTTCTAGGATTTGTATAGACAGTTTGTTTTACCTATTTATATGAAAGTTTTGGTGATGTAATAAGGCATTAGCTGATTTAATGGCCTAAACAAAGTTCTATTCATAATTGCTTTTATACAGATTATATTTAAAGGTTTTATTTACATGGATGTGGATGTTGTGCATATGTGAATGTTTATATGATGTGATATAAGTGATATGAGTATATGAGTTGTTCTAGTGCCTTAGGCATATAATGTGGCATTTCTCCTATTAATGTCTTTAGATTGCCTATTAAAGTGATATAAAATGTCAGTAGAAGGGGCTCATAAGGGCTATCGCTTTCTTCCATTTTGGCTCCTACTTTTATAAAGTAATCAGATGCAACAATTTTAGCTAGGAGGTCCACTTAATCCTTATTAACATAAGGTATCTTCTTTATTCTCCATTTTTTCTTTTCATCTTCTAATTCTTTCAAGAGTGACTTTACTTTATCTAAATAATTTTTCATGCTCGCCTCTTTTGCTTTAAACCTTTCTTATATTTGGCTTGTTACTAGTTTAGAATAGATTTTTATGACTATGTATTCTAGTCAGATTTGCTTTACCAATTATAGTTCTATAATTAGGGATTCATATTTTACTGCGTTATTAGATGCTCTAAAATTCATTCTCAATGTAAATTCTATAGTGAATTCTACAAGGTCTCTAATATGTATCCTTGCTCTCACTCTCTCTTTATTTGGGGCACCATCCATATATAATTTCCATTCACTCAATTTTAATCAGACATATGGCACTTATTCTTTTTCGGTGAATTTTGAAATGAAGTCAATTAGGACTTGTACTTTTAAATACATATATGGCTTGAAGTGCACATTATATGGTTCAAGCTTCATAGACCACTTAGCCATTTTTCCATCAATGGTTAGGCCTTTGCAAGATCTTTTCGAGTGATATATTAATTCAAACCACTACTTTGTATTATTCGAATTAGTGCTTTAATTTCTTGACATTCATCATTAGTGTTATCAGTAGCTACATAACTTGGCACTTTTTCAAATTTAATCCCCTCAACACCTAACTAGCATAGTAAATGAGCCTTTGCTCTCTTCCTTCCTCTATGACTAGAATTGATGCTACAGTTTCCCCTATGGCAAAGAGGCACATTTACAAAGTTCCCCCATCAGTCGACCAATTAAGCAATCAATCTATTAAGCTTCTTAAATGCCTTATGTCATTCATCATCCCATATGAACTTATCATTTTTTCTTAGCTTTTTGAAGAAAGGAAAACATTTTCTAACTCAATAGGATATGAACCTTCCCAAGGCTGTTACTCTTTCTTTTAGCTTTTTTACTTTATTTAAGTTCTTGGGTGGCCGTATATCTAAAATGGCTTGTATTATTTTTGAATTGGCATTTATTACTCTCTAAGACACAATAAATTTAAGGAATTTACCTGACTGTACACCAATTTTTTTTGGGTTCAGCTTCATCTAATACTTGTTCAAAGTTTTAAAGTTTTTGTTAGGTCACTTGTATTTTCCTTAATGTTTCAACTTTTGACAATCATATCATCAACATATACTTCAACTAAATAGCGAATGTGTTCCTAGAACATCTTATTAACTAGCCTCTGATAGGTTGTCCCTAAATTTTTAAGCTGAACGACATTATTGTATAACAAAAGGTTCCCTCATGAGTAATGAAGCTCATTTTTTCATACTTAGAGCCAAACATAAGTATCTAATGATATCCTAAACTAGTGTCTAAGAAAGAATAAATCCCAAGGCTATTACTCTTTCTTTTAGCTTCTTTACTTTATTTAAGTTCTTAGGTGGCCGTATATCTAAAATGGCTTGTATTATTTTTGAATTGGCATTTATTACTCTCTAAGACACAATAAATTTAAGGAATTTACCAGACTGTACACTAATTTTTTTTGGGTTCAGCTTCATCTAATACTTGTTCAAAGTTTTAAAGTTTTTGCTAGGTCACTTGCATTTTCCTTAATGTTTCAACTTTTGACAATCATATCATCAACATATACTTTAACTGAATAGCCAATGTGTTCCGAGAACATCTTATTAACTAGCCTCTGATAGGTTGTCCCTGAATTTTTAAGCTGAACGACATTATTATATAACAAAAGGTTCCCTTATGAGTAATGAAGCTCATTTTTTCATACTCAGGGCCAAACATAAGTATCTAATGATATCCTAAACTAGTGTCTATAGTGTCTAAGAAAGAATAAATCTCATATCCCACTATGGAATCCATTAATTGTTTAATACATAGAGGGGATAACTGTCTTTTGGACATGCCTTGCTCAGGTCTATGTAATCCACGCACATGCGTATCTTTCTATTTTTCTTTTTTGCCAATAATACATTAGCCAACCAATCAAGAAAAAAAAGTACTTCTTTAATGAATTGACTTAAAAGAGCTTTTGAGTTTCCTTAATGATGATTGATTGCCAATCAGCTACATTGTAAGCACTAGCTTCTAGGTCCTCAATTTTTAATGTGCTCGATGATGATAACCATAGGAACAAACTCAGGTGAATAGACCTCTTTGTAAAGGAAAATACCAAAAGGGTGGAAATTCTCCCTAAAGGTAAAATGGTCATTTTGTCATTAGGATGAGACAAAAGTCCGGGCAAGTTTAAAACAATCAAAGAACACAAGTGAGACATAAAAATGGCCTGTAGATAGTCATATGAGAGAGAAAACCAAGGATCAAAGGTCAGTGGTCCCACCCCTAAGCCACACGTGTCACAAAATGTCCACCTAACTAAGGAAACCACTATACGATAGTTCTACCAAATGTACAGTAGTGTTGAACACCTATGCGATAATTTCAAACACCACATGCAAGAGTTCTATCCAAATCTGATTATAATAGTTAGAATTATGTTCTAATTGAACTATTGAGTCTCTAGAAACCTATAATCTAAATAGAATCATACTAGATAGGTTTTAATTAACTTGTAAAATAAAAATAAAGTTGGAAAATCATATAAACACCCTAAATTAATACCTATATATAGCCTTCACCTTCTTGCACATTAAACATGAAAATTAATCTAGAGATAATTATTCGTTAGAAAGATAGTGTTTTCTTGAGAATTTTAACTAGTTTTTAAGAAGTATCAATATTTTGAATTCATTGATTCTCAATAAATTAATGAAGAAAACCTAAGCACATGCAAACATGTGGAATCTCTTAATGGCCTTTAGGAAACATAAAGAAGCTTTAGTAAAGGCTTTAGATGCTATGAATATTGAAACTATTACCACGCCAGAGGAAGTAGTCAATTCCATTTTTAACCTTTTGTATCTCTTTTTATGATAAAGACTTACCAATGGAGGGAAAAGATCACAATAAACCCCTTTATATTCAATTTAAGAAAAAAGGGAAATACACAGCTTATGCTATGATAGTTGACGATTCTACAACTAATGTTATACCCTTTAAACTCATAAGATCACTAGGATTAAAGAAAGAAGACTTAAAAGAATTTTATATGGTGATTAAGGCTTATGTTGACACTACACAATACCAAACAAACCTTTACTAGTCTTGTGAAGGTGGAACCAATACTTTTATTATCCTAGACATACTAATGACTTTTTCTATACTCTTTATGCACTTATGGTTTCACAATCTTAGCAGAGTTTCATCCACACTCAATCAAATTATCAAGTTTCCTCTAAATAAAGAAGTCATAGGGATAAAGGCCTTAGCTACAGGTGATGCCATAACAAGCTTAAATTTGGACTAACCCCTGCTTTTAGGATTTCAAGTAGCCTTAATATTGAATATGAGATAGATCCTCATGTCTTGAGTATAATGAAAAAATTAGGCTTTTTTCTGAGGATGGGCTTAAGAATAAATGGCAAATGAACACCCACCTTTTTAACTTTAAAGGTTATACATATAGAAGAGGACCATGGTTTAAAGAGATGGACAAACCACCCAAGCAAAGGAACAAGTTAAGTGATTTCTTTGTTAATTACGGTAGTTTTTATACTAGCTCACTTGAACCTACACAAATCAATGGCATATTTAAACCAGGATTTGAAATCTTTGTAGATGTGATAGCAAATCAGAGGTAAGAAGGACTAAGAGGAAATGAGGAGGAGATTCTAAAATTTGAGTATTTAACCCTCGAAGCTTAAAAAGCCCAAGAGATTTTGACACTAAACATGAATGCCACCACTCAAGGTTTTGTTAAGCAATTTTTAAATGATAGATTAAATAATATAATTGATAGTTCTTTAAATGATTTCCTTTTAATGATGGTGTTCTCTATTATAAGGTTAATAAAGTAAATTCTAATTTTGCTTACTTATTTAACATCTCACCTAACAACACTACACTTTATGATGAGTATCTAGTGAGCATGTTAAATATTAACTCTATTAATGCATCAAAAGTTAACTTAAGAGATATACAAAATCCTAAGACCATATTACTAACACAATACTTATTACTCGAAGAAATAAGCTCTATAAAAGATGTATTGAAAAAACATATAAAGGTCTTTGCATTCATAATGATATGCCTAGTATAAACCATAATATAGCCCAATATTATATCCCTACTCACCTAGATATTAAGCTCGTTACACAAAAGTTACAAAGAACGATACCTAAATAGGCCATCAAAGTCAAAGAAGAAGTAAGAAAGCAAGTAAAGGCCAACTTCCTAAACATAGTAGAATTCCCTACTTATTTAGCAAACATAGTGCTAGTACCTAAGAAGGATGGACATATAAGAATATGCGTAGGTTATAGAGATTTGAATAAGGATTGCCTAAAAGATGACTTCCCCCTCCTACATATCGATGTTCTTATAGACAATGTTGTCTTATATACCTTATATTCTCTAGCAAATGGGTTTTCAAGCTATAATCAAATCCTCATGGCCATCATGGATAACCTTTACTACTAAATTTGGCACATACTACTGTAGAGTTATGCCATTTAGATTGAAAAACATTAATGCCACCTATCAACGTATGACCACTACTTTATTCCATGATATGATGCATAAAAAAGTAAAGGTATATGTAAATAACGTGCTTGTGAAATCTAAAACTAAGGAAGGACATGTTAAAGCCTTAAAAAAATTCCTCACAAGGGTTAAAAAGTATAATTTGCGACTTAATCCAAAGAAATGTATATTTAGAGTTACATCTGAAAAATTTCTTGGTTATATAGTAAGAGGCATAAAAGTGGACCCTGAAAAGATAAAAGCTATCTAAGAGATGCCCACACCTAAGACAGAAATAAAACTAGAGGATTTCAAAGAAAGCTCTAGTATATATCAAGGTTTATCCCTAAGCTTACCTCTATTTGTAAATCAGCCTTTAAACTACTAAAAAAGCCATTAGAATAGACTGATAAATGTTAAAAGGAATTTAGAAAAATCAAATCCTATTTGTTGTTACCTCCTATTCTAAGACCACCCTAACTAGAGAAACCCCTTATATTAGATTTACTAATAGAAAAAGAATTAGTAGGGGCAATGCTTGCATAAAAAGATGAAAAAAAATGGAAAATGTAGTTTATTACCATGATAGGAAATATTTATCATATAAAGTTAAGTATCCTAAGGTAGAAAAGACATGCATCATTATGGTTTATGCAATTAAGAAATTAAAATATTACTTTTAGTCCTACAAGGTGATTATGGTATAAGGTCAAACCTATTAAAGTATCTATACCTAGTACCCTTACTCTTAGATAAATTAGCAAAATGGATAGTGATTTTATAGAAGTACAAATTAGAATATGTTACTAAGAAAACAATAAAAGGGAGAGTCATGGTTGAATTATTAACTCAACAACCTATTACAGATGATTCAAAATAAAAGATAGAGTTTTTCGATAAGCTTCTAGGGGTAATTTGTATATAGGGATAGCAAATGTATTTTGATAGGGCAATTAACTAGAGTGGGGCAAAGATTGGTGTAATCTTATTATTGCTTGAGAGAGAACCCATTCTATTAGCAAGTAGGCTTACATTTAAGGTGACCAAAAATATGGCTAAATATGAGGCATGCCTATTTGGTTTGGAGTTACTTATGGCTTTAAGATAACATTATAAAAGTGTAAAGAGATTTAATGTCACTCATCAAGTAGAAGGAAAATGGAAAATAAAATTGAGACCCTGTGTAAATGTATTTAATAGAATAATATAGAAGTTCTCCTCTATTTAGTTCCACTTCATTTCTAAGGAAGAAAATCAAATGGCAAATGCATTAGCAATCGTAATAAGTGTATAGGAACATAAAGGTAAATCTAAATCACAACCTATAATTGGAACTTCTTCCTCTTTAGCATTCTATGAAATAAATGAGGCACGAATCTCTCAAATAAGTAGAGTTACAGATAATCATCTATGGTACTATAATATAAAGAATTATTTGAAGGATAAGAAATTGCTTAATGGTATTAGTGTAAAAGATAAGCTAGTATTGAAACTTTTAGCATCTTATTTTTTATGTTTCAATGGTGAACTTTACAAAAGATAGTTGAATGGAGTACACCTCAAGTGCTTAAACAAAAAAGAAGCTAAAAAGGTTATAGGAGAAATGCATGTTAGAACTAGTGGCCCCACATTGATGGTGTAGCCTTAGCAAAGAAAATACTAAGACAATAGTATTAATAGAGCATTATAGAATCCAACTTACTTTGAGTTTGTTAAGAAATGTCATGATTGTCAAATTCATGCAAACCTTAAGCATGTAACCCAAATAGAACTCTATAATATGTTATCACCTTGCCTTTTTCAGCATAGGAAAAAACATAATGGGAGAAGTAAAGCCTAATTCAAATGGGCATAAATTTATCATGGTGGCTATAAACTATTTCTCTAAATGGGATAAAGCTTAGTCCTTTAGCCAATTTAAGGCAAAACAAATAAGGAAGTATATTGAAAACCAAATCAATTATAGATATAGGGTACCTTACCATATTATAGCTAATAATGGTGTCCAATTCCAAAGGGAAACTAAGAGCCTATTTGAGATTATGGGATTTGAGACCATAAGTCATCCCCATATAAGCCTTAAGCCAATAGAGCAGTGGAAGCAGCAAATAAAACTATAAATAAAATGTTAGCTAAAATGGTAAAAAACTATAAAGACTAGGTGGAAAGATACCTATCACTTTATGGGGATACAAAACCACTATTAAACATCAATAAGAGCAATGCCTTATTCATTGGAATAACGGATAGGAGTTTTATTGCCAATAGAATTAAAGATTAAGTCCTTGAGGGTTCTCTTTGAAACTAATATCCCAGAAGAAGAATATGCAAGAAATAGGTTTAAAGAATTAGCCTTATTAGATGAAAGAAGACAAAGAGCCTTATACCATAATCAACATTATCAAAAGAGAATGGCCAGAGTCATCAATAAATAGGTTAAACCTTATAAGATCAAAGAAGGATATCTTGTCGTAAAGGAAATAAAGCCAAATCTATAAAACCTAAGTGGCAAATTCAAACCTAATTAGGAAAGACTATTCATAGTAAAACAACTTTTGGAGAATGGTACTATGAAGTTATCTAACATAGAGGTCAATGAATTTAAGAGCTCATAAATATAGATCACTTGAAAAAGTATTTCATTTAAGGCCCATGTTGGTAATAACACCAATGAAATTATGTACCATATTGATAAAGTCTATATTTATGCATATTTGTTTTGATGTTTGTTGTAGGGTCTTATTGTCATTTAGAATAAAAAGGTTTAAATGAGTAAGTGAATTGAGTTGCTCATCACTTAGAAGTCTTTTTTATAAGTGAATTGAGTTCCTCATCACTTAGAAGTCTTTTTTATGATGAATGGTGATTGATTGTACAAGTATCAGAACGTTTAAAGAAATAATAAAGTCATTAATTATTTTGAGAAGCTATGTAAGAATTATGAAAAAGAAATCCTACCAATATCAAAATCAAAATCCAACTATCAACTATGCTAATTTAAAAGATAAATAACAAGAAAACCTAAACAAGTCTAATGATGGCACTTTAAGCTCAAGCAACTCCCAAATGAGCAACCAAAGAATTCTAGCCTTTTGTTTTGGTGATTTACCCATTATTTATATGTACTAATGGTCGTCAATATTTAAGCCTCATTTTTTGTTAAATGTATACTCTAAAGCTTATGTAATAGGGTTATATTCACGTGTTTAAACCTTGTGAATTAGTGTAAAAGGCATTTCTCTTTATATCATGTACTTTTATATACTACTTATAATTGTTTACAATGACTTAAACCATGTTATAAAGTCCCTAGTATAAAATCACAGTGCAAAGAAAATTATGAAGTGTTCATGATATGAGATTCTTATTGCATGCAAATGTGTTATACCTAAATATATCTGATCATAGTATTAACAATATGGGACATTGTTAATATGGGTAGATCAACACAAGTTATACTTCTTAATTAGATTAAGCAACAGTTCGCACAAGCTATAAGCATAGAGATATTTGGAGTTAACATGTGGATGATTATTTAGGAAGTAAGAACATCAAAGACCCACTATAAGATCTTCACATGGATACTTAATCTATGTCAATGAAAGTATCTCATCATATCAATGGTGTAAGTATCCTTAGACTTTAGATCATTAACTATCTTAAATATAGAGTGACATACTTTGACTTCAAAGCTTTTACATCTAACAATAAGCATATGTAGAGAGGTGCTTAGGTATGGAATGACATATTTAAAGATAAGGTAGTAATCAACAAAGGATTCACTAACCCAAATTATAGTGGGGAGTTTATCTCACAGTTCTAATAAGTAATATTTATTTACAAATCTTTGTGTTCATGTCCTTTCCTTTTCGAGGTCACTCAAACTGAAACAACCAAAAACTCGACTTAAATCTCACTCCTTGAGTCCCAAAAGATGAAAAGGAAACTAGAGGAATCTAAAGTCATTTCTATTTAATTAGCCTAGAAAGAGCAAGTTGGGCACTGCAAGGCAAGAGTCGCCACCCAACTGGAGTTGGAAAATATCTTGTAGGGCCAAAACCAGAGTAGTTCGAAACCCTACTCTTATTTATACCTCAAGTTAATATGAAATTTTAGATTAAATTTATAATTTTATCCTTTTTCTCAAGTAAGCTTTAAAATTAAAATAAATCACACAATCACGTAAAAAAATATATCTACAAAAATAAATGAAGTGCTTGAAATTAAAAATAACATACATGAAATCAGGTAATTAATTATTTTGTAAACTTTGGTTCTCAATGCCAATTTCAGAAAACAAATTTTATTATTTGTGCCTTTTATTAATGAAAAATCAAAACCCACTTTATGAGAAAAAAATTAATTAGGTATAAAATGATTTGGTTAATTTTATGATGTGTAAGAATAATTTTTTACCTATTACAACATTCACGTAATATACTGGAAAATAATCAAAATGAAAATTAAATTACATGGTAATTACCTAAAATACATTCTAACCAAAAATGAAATGGAAATTACCTAAAATACATTCTAACTAGATAAAAATAAAATTACATTGAAATAACCTAAAGTACAATTTAACCGAAGAATAATAAACAAAACAAATAAAGAGAAAATCAAGAAAGTAAAGAGGAAAATAAAAATAACAAGGAATAAAAAAAAGAAATAAAAATAAAGGAATCATAAAGGGTTATATCACTGATGTTTGATGAAAGGCTGAAAGAAAGGTTAATTAAAACTCCAACAGATGAAACAACTCACATAACAACAAAACATGATGTTAGTATGAAGAATAAAATAAAAAAATGAAATAGAATAATTAACAAACAAAATAAAAATAAGAATAAATAATCAAATAAACACAACAACAATAATAATATATAGATTTAGTAAGTTATTATATCTAACTGGTATATGGATAAAAGAAAAATAAAAAAGAATGAGAAGAATTGGTTGACCCACTATGTATAATTGCCTTCAAGAAAAATTGTAGAAAAAATCTTTTGGAATTATAAAAGAAGCATTTGAAAAGTGTTTATGAGCTTTTAGGTGTGCACTTACCAAAAAAAGTCGACCCTTAAGACTGACACAGGTTCACCTTATATACACACAGGCCGAGGTGCAAAACTGCTATTTTAGGGGGTGAAACTATCGTTTCTCTTAAAGAAAAGTTTGATACGGATTCTACCTCTTTAGCAAAATGACATTATCTCGTGAAGGCAAAATGGCCATTTCATGTAGGTGTAAAACAGCCATTTTAAGGCTAAAACACCATTTTAAAGAGGCATGAAACAATCATTTCAGAGTAAAATGATGCAAATTTGCCTGATAGCCAAAAACTTGTAAAATGCAATTTTCTCAATTTTAAAACATTTTCTTCTTTTTTAAACACTTCATATCGTGAGAGGCTTTACCCCCTGCACCCCCTATGCCGTCAGTGTTAGGTATCGAGCTAATGCCTATGTTTCTCATAATTCGAGTCACATCGTGAGATTTTTGAGTCGGGCAAAGACTTATATTCAAAAAAATTAATCAAAAACACTTTGAGATCTTCAAATCGGCCATTAACATCCTTATTTATCAGAATTTAGTCTTTTTTTTCATAATTAGGCAATTTGAACATGGGAGCCTAGAAACCCAGTAACTACAATTACCTTCAACTTTAGGGAGGCGACTATAAAGTGTGTAAGGTGACCCAAAGTTCAGAAAGAAAGATATGCATACCTTATGGGGCGACCCTTTTTGTAAGTGATCTGATATTGATATTCAGGCATTGCCAGAGGCATTGCACTTGAAGTTGTTTTAGTTCAAGCAGTACTTGTGATATTGCACTTGAAGCTGATATGATCTAGGTAGTGTTGCGGATGTTACACCTAAAATTCTTGTCATTCAGGCAATGCTAAAGACATTACACTTGAAGTTGATGTCATTTAGGCAGTGCTAGAGACATTGCACCTGAAATAAATTCGTTTCCTTAGATAATGCTTTAAGATGTTGCATCTGAAGTTGTTACATTCCGGGCAGTACTGAAGATGTTACATTTGAAGTTGTTGTCATTTAGGCAGTGCTATAGACCTTACACCTAAAGTTAATTTAATTCTTTAGACAGTGCTTTCAGACATTGCATCTAAAGTTATTGCTATTTAGGTAGTGCTGTAGACATTGCACCTGAATATTGAATTGTTTCTTTAGACAGTGCTTTGAGACATTGCATCTAAAGTTGTTAAATTTGTTCGAATGAATTTTTCCATCTCCAGTGGACTGAGTGTCACTATCCTTACCCTCTACAACTGACCAAATGGTGGTGGACTATTGTTGGTTCGTCATTTGTGATGTTGTATCTAGAATTTGTCGTGGCCCCTGTGAAAAAAAAAGGTGAAATGTGTTAGTCATTGGAATATATTTGTAGCATTAATGCATGTTATGTGTGAGTGCATCTTGGATTCATGTCATAAATGTAAAAAAAAATTAGATGTCTTTTGCATTATTATTTGGATTTAATTATTCATTTTTTAATTAATCTATGATCTGACAAAAAGATAAAGGTAATGCACATAATATGACAAATGAACTATCAATTTCATAAATAAAAGCTTTAAGTACAAAAAATTTTATGCCCTAAGCTAATATGTACACACAATATAAATAAGATAAAGAGAAAGCCTAGAGAGCCAAAGGGTGTCTCTAGGTCTGAACTGTCTAGAGCTTTGCCTTGACTGTGTCTAGCCTGCTAGACTTCTCATGATAAGTTTCCTTGATCCCTGTGCCTAAGTCTGTGTGAATGAGGTAGAGCTGCTTCATAATTTAGGCTTTCATGCCTTGTAATAAGGTTTAGAATAAGGGTGGGAGAGGTGCTAAAGAGGATGGACCTACCTCATTAGTCCACTACCTCTATCGTCTGGGTGGTCTAAGAGGATTGAGATTATCATCGACAAGCTAGTCCAGGTTGATGGCGAATTGAGAGTCCTCT
>CANXYI011734615.1:0-10617 GCA_948208565.1 Hura crepitans
AGGTCCCTCCTAATAGATCTTTCTAATCAAGGATAATAGTGATCGATTAGTTCACCTTTTCATATACCCGAAGGTACAAGGCTTATGAGTGATGGATAAGCTAGCACTTTTCCATTCTTAAATGAAAAATAGAGTCATGGTTCACCACACCATCCAGGGAAATAGGGATATATTATAAAAGAGTGAAATATAATGAGACTGATAAAAATTAGAATATTGGATGGCATATTATTAGGGCACCTTTAGATTGAGTTTCTTAGTCCCTAGCAGAGTTACCACTGTAGAGATTATGATATTTTTACCTGGTATGAGAGTGATTAATAGAGTCACCACCTAGCCTCTACACCAGGACCTCTGATCTTTTGTACTAAAAAGGTTCAAAATTCAAATCTTATTTATGCCCCAATAATATGCCATCCATTTTATATTGTAATGTTTATCAATCTCATATCAAGCAAGCATGAATTATATTTAAGCATCCATATCACCTTTGCATCTATAAGAATAAATTGCAATATTTAAAGCATATTACAACAAGGTATATTATACATCCATAAATAAGGTCATTCATTTAATTGTGATGTGACCTAATAATTACCTGTAATTCCATAAGTTATGGTGGTAATTGCCCAACTCCCATCTTTAGGAGATTGGCCTTTATTACAATACATTTATTGTATGCCTTTTAATAAAAATATGTTTTATTAAGAAAAACACCAATTAATTAGGTAGAAAATCATTTAATGTGAAAGTTTAAGCAATTTGCATGTAAAACAAGTTATTTAACTAATTATTACAACCCAAAATAAACCAAGAGAAACAATAGGTATAAAACCAAAAGCAATAAAGTAAAGCACTTGTACGGTCCTGATGGTACGTTATTTAGTTCGTGCGGACTCTATATAGCTTTGGTATATATCCATGTGGACTATGGCTTATAATTGTCATTATGTCCATCCAGACCTCCATTTCATTGAGAAAAAGTTATTTGCACATAACTCAAAAGAAAAGGTTTAACGATACTAAATAAAAGATAAAATCATAAAGAAGATAAGAAGTATAAATATATGATAAAATTGGGAATAAAAGACAATGTCCGTGCAGACTACATTCCTCATGAGAGGAAGTCTGAACGAACTATATAATAATATTGACATATTAATAGGTATTTAATGAATGAGATAATTTACACAACATATTAACGTTATAGAATAATACTTAATGGAATACAAGATATATTAATGCATGATATATAAGACACTTAAGACATTATTACAGAACATAAGTCTTTGCAGTCATCATATTATATACATGTCAAAAAGTAAGTCCGTGCGGACCTTGTTATGTTTACACTTAAGTCTGTGCAATTAAGACAAAAATAATAGAATGAATGTGAAGTTATACCAATTAATTATACACTATGAAGTAGTATATAATCATTACCTACTCCTATGATCAAAGTAGGGATTATATAGAATCACCTCACTTGGGATCAATCCTTAGAGATCATAGGTTCATGAAATAATATATTAAGAAGAGACCTCAGATATTACCTTGAAAATAAACTCTTCAAGTAGTAGCATAATGATGTTAGAGTCTAGAAAGAATTATTTTAAAGTGAGGGTAATTGGACTAATAGAGCAAATCCACTTTGGAGTCCTCTTTTGGACTCATAGATGGGTTTATTTGCTATTATCAATTTAATTTTTAGCCTCCCTTTTTTCTCATACATAAGAAAGGTATTTATAAGCTTAGGTTTTAAGGGTTTCCTATCTAAAAGAGGTAAAATCCTAATAAGAATAGGATTTATTGTCCAAATAGGAAAATCCTACTTCTAGAAGATTTTACATCGGTAAGTCCTTGCAGACTTCTACGGCTTAGCTAGTGCAAATCTAGGTTATATGCTTTCTCGCCAGTCTATAGGCTTTGGGCTAGGTTTGAGTTAGTTTGTAAATGAACTTACACCTTTGTTCGGGCGGACCTTAGGCCTTGGGCTTGATAGAGCTAATTAGGTTAGTATGGACCTAGATAGAGGTTGTTCATATGGACCTTATAATAAGTCAGTGTGGACTTACTTCCTAGGGGCTTGTCTCTGGTGATCATCATAGGCCAAAAAGGTGAGGTGTCTTTACTTATTCCAATTGTATCATATACATTCTTATTTCACATTTATTAAGACTTTTATTCATTTTATAATACACATAATTTCAATATCTTATTTAACTAACTGATTAGCCCATGTTTGAAAGATACGAATCCCAATACTGGACACTGGGATCATGGAGTGCAGTGGCCTATATTTTAGACCTAATGGCTACTGGACTAGCATGATGAGTTATCATAAATTATGTAGTGATCTTGTTAAATCTCCTTA
Source organism: Hura crepitans (assembly GCA_948208565.1). Taxonomy (NCBI): domain Eukaryota; kingdom Viridiplantae; phylum Streptophyta; class Magnoliopsida; order Malpighiales; family Euphorbiaceae; genus Hura; species Hura crepitans. Next base: position 2,375 of record CANXYI011734615.1, read on the forward strand.
TAGCTGCACTTGCATGAAATTATATGCAGTGGTCCTACTAGACCTACTAGTGGCTGCATCTGCATAAGTAATCATGATATGTCCGTAAACAATGTGTTATAGCAATATATGATATCTGTATATGCAGTGGCCCAAATAGACCTGACGGTGGTTGCACCTGCATAAAAATGATACCAAATATCTAATAGCTACTAATTCCCTAGTTGACTGGTCAACCTATCTAGTAGGTTGTCTAACACATATGAGCTTTTAACACTTTACATTATAAGATTTTACGTTACATGTTCTTTATACATAAACACATAATCAGATTCATATCTTCCTTTACCTCATTGATACCATTATGTTCCACATGTAATTATCATTTAATACTTATGTTTCATAACCATAATTAACATCACAATTATACGTACAATAAATACATGTACACACATACAATTAATATATGTACACACATAAATACATACACACTTAACACATATAATGCACCATATTTACAACATAATGCATTTTTTTCATAAAAAATTATTCTAACATAATTAATTATGCAAAAATGTAGCTTACTTATAAGCATTTTGCTTATATCATCAAAAATTATCATTTTGCCCTTTTTATTACATAACATTCGATCAAGTGCACATTTTATCCATAAAATAATTTTATCTCATTTCTCGATTGTTTTAACTTACTTAGCATATTTTAAACCTTATTATACCATCATAAGTATTTTAAGACAATTTAAACTACTAAAAGAACAACTTTCATAATAGGTTTTTAAATTCAAAATTCACAAACATGAAATGTGTACACATATTTTTTTCAATACACTTTCAAAAATATTTCTCAGTATATCACTTTACTACTTCTCTTTGCCTTGAGATTGCCTCTCTTCTTCTTTCTCTAAGTTCCATAATAGGTAATAGGTTAGAAAAAATCATAGAAAAATCTACATGAATCAAAACTCAAAAATAACACCCATACCATAATTTCGAGCACCTATAATATCATAAAAAAATATTAGAACCCTAGAAATATGCATACCTTAGCTTTGGGTTTTCAATACCCTAACTTTGAATTCTTCTCTTTTTCTAGAAAAACTCCCTTTTATCACAAAATAAATAGTAAAATAAGAAACTAAATGCGATGAGGATCTATTTGAGGATAAATTTTAAGGGTTTTGCTTTGATTTTTAAGGAGTATAAAAGAAAAATAAGGGAGGGAATACCTTGGTGTGATTTGGTGTGTCACACTTACTTAAGCCCACCTACTTATATTAAACACACTGACAGCCATAATTTCACTATTTTACGATCTAATAGTTAGTTTTTTTTCAAAGTTTTCTTTTAATCATTGAAAATTTATTCTCAAACTTTATGATCACATAAATTACTTCTTAAGACACCAAAAATTACAAAATTTCATAATTAACAGCCTCCTCATAGTTCATGACAGAAAAATAAATGAAAAATGTTCCACATTTCAATTCCATAAACATGAAATTCATAAAAATACTTATTGATGTCAGAGAATTATGATTCCTTCACCATTAGACTAGCTAGAATATTTAACCTTCAGCATAAGCTATTTTTGCTTTAGTTTAGGCATATTTTGACCTTTTTATATCATAGCTTAAACTAAGGTCACATTCCATTAGATATCAATCGTAAAACAATTTTTTGGTTCAATAGCTACTTTTAATTATTTTGTTTCATGCCTTATTTTGCCTTTTGAAGTTTCATGATTAGTACCCCCTCTGGGCTTATTACATGGAAATTGAAAACATAACCCGAGAAATACTATTCATGAAGCCAAGTTTTATAGGCATTATAAATCTTCCCTTTTTAAGAAATTTCGTCCTTGAAATTTACTTGGTTCACAAAGATATAGATATTGCTCCTTTATCTACTACTTGCTTTCCTAAGTTACTTCTTATGAGTTGTGATGTCTCTATAGCACCTTCAGTAATAACACTATTTTATTACGTAATTCTTTCACTCCATGTGCCAAAATTTGAATTGGCTTTTCTTCATATGATAGATTTGGTTGTACTTTTAATTCTTCTATTGCTATCACATGAGAAAGATCTGATTTGTATTGCCTTAACATGGAAACATGAAAAACATCATGATTCTTATGTAACTCTGGTGGCAATGCTAATTAATATGCCATTAGTCCCACACATTCTATTATCTTGTATAGACTAATGAATCTTGGACTCAACTTGCCCATCTTGCAATATCTCAGTACATTCTTCCAAGGCTACACTTTAAGAAAAACCTTATCTCCCACTTCATATTCAATAAGTTTTCTTTTTAGATCTGTATACAATTTTTACTGGTTTGAAGCTGCTTTCAATTGAACTTTGATAATCTTGCCCTTTTCTTTTGCATCTTTTATCAAATCTGGTCCCATTAACTTATTTTCACCCACTTCACTCTAATATAATGGAGTTCTACATTTTCTTCCATATAAAGCTTTATATGGTGCCATTCCCAAATTTGCTTGATAATTATTATTATATGCAAATTTTGCCAGTGATAGGTATTAATCCAAATTACCTTTGAAATTAATAGCACAACTCCTTGGCATATCTCCAAGCACTTGAATAACTTGCTTTAATTAGCCATCTACTTGTGGATAAAAAGTAGCATTGAATGTAAGCCAAGTACCTAAAGCTTTATATAGCTTCTTCTAAAATCTTGATGTAAATCTCGAGTCTCTATTTGATATGATGGATGTTGGAACTCCATGTGACCTTACAATCTCATCTATGTATAGTTGAGCAAGTTGCTCATTTGAATAATTCATTTTGATAGGAATAAAGTGTGTTGTCTTTGTTAATCTATCCACAATTACCCATACGACATCATGTTTACTCCTGGTTATAAGTAGTCCAACCACAAAATCCATGGTAACTCTCTCTAATTTCCACACTAGTATTGCTATAGGTTGAAGCAATCTAGAAGGAACTTGGTGTTCTACTTTCACTTGTTAATAGGTAAGACATTCGGCCATATACTTAGCTATATCTTTCTTCATTCTAAACCACCAATAATATGCCTTCAAAACAAGATAGATTTTTATGCTTTTAGGATGCATAACATATGGTGAATTGTGAGCTTCCTATAATATTTGCTACTTGATGTCCTCTACATTAAGCATATAAAGCTATCATGGTAATACAAACAACCATCTACTTTAATTTTATACTTAGTAGGCTTTCCCTTTTTAATCAAACTTATTACTTGCAAGATTTGATTATTATCCTTTTGAGCCTCTTTCACTTGTTGAATCAAGCTAGGTTTTACTTACAATTTTGCTAATAAAGCTCCATCTTCTTGGCTCTGCAATTGAACATTCATTACTTTCAAAGCATATATAAATCTCTAATTCAATGCATCTACTACCACATTTGCCTTACTTAGATGGTAATCAATCACACAATTATAGTCTTTAATTAATTCTACCTACCTCCATTGTCTCAAATTCAATTCATTTTGTGTAGGAAGATATTTCTAACTCTTACAATCTATATATATGTAGCAATTCCCACCATATAGATAATGTCTCTATATCTTTAAGGCAAAAACCATTGTAACTAACTATAGATTATGACTTGGATAATTCCTTTCATGAGGCTTTAATTTCCTAGATGGATAAGCCATTTCTTTGCCATTTTGGATTAGCACATATCGAGCCTATTATGAGAAGCATTACTATAAATGAGAAAGTCTTTCCTTAGCTTTGGTAGCATAAAAATAGGGGCTTTTGTTAACATGGCCTTAAACTTATCAAAGCTCTTTTAGTATTTGTCATCCCATTCAAATTTCACATCTTTCCTCAACAATTGTGTCATAGGAGCTACAATCAATGAAAATCCTTTCACAAACCACCTATATTTTCTAGCTAATCCTATTACTATCACATTTCTTAGAGGTTTTCATTCCAATATTGCCTTGATCTTACTTGGATATACCTTAATTCCTTTAGCTGAGGCAATATATCCCAAAAATTTTACTTTATCTAACCAAAACTCACACTTGCTTAGTTTAGCATAAAGCTGTTTCTCTTTCAAAGTCTACGATACCTACTTGAGATGCTATTCATTATCATCTCTAGTCTTAGAGTACACTAGAATATCATTAATAAACACCACAACAAACTAGTCCAAATATGGTCTGAATATCCTATTAATCAAATCCATGAATATGACTGGGCTATTAATTAACCCCATAGGCATCACTAATAACTTATAATGCCTATATCTGGTGTCAAAAACTATTTTAGGCACACCAAACTCCTTTATCCAAAGTTAATAGTACCCAGATCTCAAGATAATCTTTGAAAATACACTTGCTCCTCTGAGTTGATCAAACAAATAATTGATCCTGGGTAGTGGATATTTATTCTTGATTATCACTTTATTCAACTACCTGTAGTCAACATAAAGTCTTAGGTAACCATTTTTCTTCTTTACAAATAGCATTGGTGCAACCCATGGTGAAATATTTGGTCTAATAAACCCTTTATTTAATCGCTCTTATAACTACACCTTCAATTCTTTTAATTCTGTAGGAGCAATTTTATAAGGGGCTATGGAAATTGGGGTTGTGCCTGGATACACTTCAATGGTAAATTAAAGCTCATGCTTAGGTGGTAATTCTAGCAACTCATCATGAAAGACAATAGAAAACTCTACCACTATTGGTATCTAATTGATATCTAGTTCTACTTTTCCATATAAATCATATATGTAATGTAATGCCCATGCATCGGGGCTTTGAGAACAGTGCCCGAGACCCAAAAAAGGCACCTAATGTGCCAGCTCATCGACACGGATCTCGAGGTAGGGTACACTTTCCAATAAACTTCAAAGGCTTGAAAAAGGGTAAAACTGATCTCAATAAAAATTTTAGTAGAACCAATAAATTAATTCAAGTCGTACGATAGCAGGTCGTGGGCTCAAATCGAATCGGGCTAGGAATGGCCCGGGATGTGCTCAAACAGACATGAAAATAGTGGACCCTGAAGCTTAAAAATTGCACTAAGTCCAATGGTGAAGGAATTCTTAGAATCGGAGGTTGTTTAAAAATTTTCATAATTTTTAAGGGTGGCATGCAAATCGAGGTAGTATGAAAACAGTCATATCGGAGGAATTGGGCCACAAAAATTTAAGAGTATACAATTGGTATTAAATAAGGAATTTTATGACAAACAACAGGATTTTTTGATGTCGTTTGTGATTTTTCAGGTTCACAGTAGAACTACGATTTTTCCAAAATTTTGCTAGCCTAGTTCTCGAAGGAATTAGGCCGTGAAACATTACATGCCTCTAATTGAATGTATTTAAGGATTTTAGAAATAAACACAACAATTTTTGGAGGTCTGAGAACTAAAATAAAAATTTCTGAAGTTTTGCTGCGAACTAAGTTGTCGTGAAACGCTCGATTTTTAATTCGGGTACTTTTAATGGAATTTCATCGCAAAATTTTACAGGCATGAAATTGGGGTAAAATGATGATTTTAGGAAAAAATGATGCATTTTTTGGATAATCGTGTGATTTTTTAAAAATCCCCAAATTTAGCAGCCCCTATGTCTAGGAATTCGAATTTCGGGGTGTTCGGGAACCCCATAACACAAACAAAGGGTCCCTTAATCCCATTCCAACAACCGAGCCATGTGGCCAAGCTCAGGATAGGACACTTAGCCACTTCTTCTCACTCTACCCATTTTATTTTTTTCCTCCTTCCATCATGAAATGCTATCCATGTAGGGACAACATTTCTTCTCATTTTTTTAGGCTGCCCAACCTACTTCTTCTCATTGAATTAAGCTGGGTTTTACCTATAATTATGCTAATAAAGCTCCATCTTCTTGACTTTGCAATCGAACATTCATTACTTTCAAAGCATATAGAAATCTCTTATTCAAGGCATCTACTACCACATTTGCCTTACTTAGATGGTAATCAATCACACAATTATAGTCTTTGATTAATTATATCCACCTTTGTTGTCTTAAATTCAATTCCTTTTGTGTAGGAAGATATTTTTAACTCTTACAATCTATATATATGTAGCAATTCTCACCATATAGATAATGTCTCTATATATTTAATGTAAAAACAATGGTAGCTAACTATAGATTATGACTTGGATAATTCTTTTCATGAGGCTTTAATTTCTTAGATGGATAAGCCACTACTTTGCCATTCTGCATTAGAACACATCGAGCCTATTATAAGAAGCATCACTATAAATGAGAAAGTCTTTCCCTAGCTTTGGTAGTGTAAAAATAGGGGCTTATGTTAACATGGCCTTTAATTTATCAAAGCTCTCTTGTTATTTGTCATCCCATTCAAATTTCACATTTTTCCTCAACAATTGTGTCCTGGAAGCTACAATAAGTGAAAATCCTTTCACAAACCGCCTATATTTTCTAGCTAACCCTAAGAAACTCTTAATTACAGTCACATTTCTTAGAGGTTTCCATTCCAATATTACCTTGGTCTTACTTGCATATAACCTAATTCCTTCAGTTGAGGTAATATATCCCAAAAATTTTACTGCATCTAACCAAAACTCACACTTGCTCAATTTAGCATAAAGCTACTTCTCATTTAAAGTCTACAATACCAACCTGAGATGCAATTCATGATCATCTCATGTCTTAGAGCATGCTAGAATATCATCAATGAACACCACCACAAACTAGTCCAAATATAGTCTGAATATCCTATTCATCAAATCCATGAATGCATCTGGGCTATTAATTAACCCCAAAGGCACCACTAAAAACTCATAATGTCTGTATCTAGTACAAAAAACTATTTTAGGCACACTAAAGTTGATAGTACTTAGAACTCAAGATAATCTTTGAAAATACACCTGTTCCTCTGAGTTTATCAAACAAATCATTGATCCTAGGTAGTGGATATTTATTCTTGATTATCACTTTATTCAACTACCTGTAGTCAACATAAAGTCTTAGGTATCCATCTTTCTTCTTTACAAATAGCACTGGTGCAACCCATGGTGAAACACTTGGTCTAATAGACCATTTATTTAATAGCTCTTATAACTCTACCTTTAATTCTTTTAATTCTGCAAGAGCAGTTCTATAAGGGGCTATGGAAATTGGGGTTGTGCCTAGATACACTTTAATGGTAAATTCAAGCTCATGCTTAGGTGGTGATTCTAGCAACTCATTATGAAAGATAATAGAAAACTCTACCACTATTAGTATCTAACCGATATCTAGTTTTACCTTTTCCTCATCAATCATATGTGCCATGTAACGCCCATACACCAGGGCTCTAAGAATAGTGCCTAAGATTTTAAAAAGGCACCCGGTGTGTCAGGTCATCAGTACAGATCTCAAGATAGGGTATGCTTTCCAATAAACTTCAATGGCTTGAAAAAGGGTGAAAATAACCTCAATAAAAATTTTAGCAGAACCAATAAATTAATTTAAGCCATACACTAGCAGGTTGTGGGCTTAGATCGAGTCAGGCCGAGAATGACTCGAGATATACCTGGACAGACTTGAAAATAGTGGACTTTAAAGCTTAAAAATTACACTGAGTCTAATGGTGAAGGAATTTTTGGAATCGGAGGTTGTTTGCAAATTCTCATGATTTTTTAGGTTGGCATGTAAATCGAGGCAGTCTAAAAACTATCCTATCAGAGTAATTGGGCCTTAAAAATTTATGAGTATGCAATTAGGATTAAATAAGGAATTTTATTATAAATGGCATGATTTTTTGACATCGTTTGGGATTTTTTAGGTTCTCAGCAGAACTGCAATTTTCCTAAAATTTTGCTAACCTAGTTCCCGAAGGAATTAGGTCGTGAAACTTTACATGCCTCTAATTGAATGTATTTGAGGATTTTAGAAACAAACACAACAATTTTTGGAGGTTTGAGCAGTCGTATAAAAATTCCTGAAGTTCTGCCACAAAATGCTTGATTTTTAATTCGGGTACTTCCTGATGGAATTTCACCACAAAATTTTACAGGGCTTGAAATTTGGGTCAAATGATGATTTTTGGAATAAACAGTTCATTATTTTAATAAACCATGTGATTTTTTACAAATCCTCAAAATTAGTCGCCCCTATGTTTGGGAATTCAAATTTCGAGGTGCTCGAGAATCCTGTAACACGAAATAAAGGTCCCTTAATCCCACTCCAGCCATTGAGCCACGTGGCCAAGCTTAGGATAGGACACTTGGCCACTCCTTCT